>JAUEJL010022208.1:0-45660 GCA_032274825.1 Drosophyllum lusitanicum | reverse complement strand
ATTATCAACCAACGAGGTATTATTCGTGACCCTTATCTAAAAACGAGTCTATTTCATCAACAAACACATAAATATACACGATATATAATTTCCCATTTTAACCTCGTGGCTATTATTGCAATTCAAAAATCTCTAACAAATAGCAAATAATTAACGAAATAATTACGTGAATAACCAAAAATAAATATACTACTTACCACCACCCCCAAACAACCAGGCCCTATATGCGGGTGTTACATTATCGGTTGTAGATATACAACAGTGAATTTAGCACACAAAGTTATACCAATTAGAATCTGTGACAATTCAATACTTCATGTAGCAACTAAAAAAAATAAATTGGAATGCTTGTTCACGTAATATGTTCCTAGCCTTTTGAATTGTTAACACATAAATATTATATGCGTTCACTAATGAATCCTTTATAACAAAACAAAAATAAAACAATCTAAACTAAACTTGTTCACTAGTGATATCTTAACAAGAAGACATAATAGTAAAACAAAATTAAATCAAAAGAGACGATGTTTATTAGTAAACTCTTAACAAAGAAACAAAATTAAAATAACTTAAACCTAAAGAAATGGAAAACCTGAGTAATTAGTGAAGCAATAACACAAAAAAGAAACTTATAACAATTTTAACCGGAACATCCGGGAAATCACAAAAAATTAAAAAAGACAAAAGATAGACATGTAAGTGGTAGTTTCAGTGACGGTGAAATCCTTTATGATTGTTTATCACACCCATGTGTGCCTTATCTTCACCATCTTCATCCTGAAGATACGCCAATCCATAAAACGCGAACAAGACAATGGGTTTGTTGATGATCGTAGAAGATGGGGCAGCGGTGCGGATGGGCAATGGGGGAGCAATAGAGGGTAAACACGGAGGGGCAGTGGTGTTGGTTAATCAATAATGGTGTAGCGGCAGTAGGACTTGCGTCAGATCTAGTGGAGTTGGGAGATCACTTCATGTTCTTCGCTTGTTCAATAATGGGATGATGGTGGTGGTCGGCGTCGGAGGTTCCTACTATAGTGATCGGCGGCATAACAGCTTGCCGGGTTGCAGGCGGTGGCGAAAGATTTTTTGGGGGATGTTTAAAAGATAGAGGAACAACGGCTATTCGATTTGTGTTGGAACGTTGGAAGTGGTGGCAATGGGAGATCACTTCATCTTCTCCGTTTGTTAAAAAAGAGGATAATGGTGGCGGTACATGCTGAAGCGGCCGGAGGCAGAAGAGCTTGCCACATCGATGGTTTTTTAGAGGCTGCAAGATTTGTTTAAAGGGATGGGGAAAAAAGATTAGGGTTTAAGTATGTATGTGTGCGTGAAACATAGCGTGAGAGGTGGAGGATAGAATTTAATTTGAATAAGCAATTTTGAGGGAAGATATGGGTGTACTACGATTAATAAGGTAATATTATTATGGTCAAATTAAGAATGTCATCTTGTTACTAAAATTACTTTTGTACCCTTTAATTAATTAAATTAGTATCCTTAAATATTTATTTATTTACTAATATGCCATAATCAATCTTAACCATCAATTAATTAATCGTAGGGTCTTTAAAGCTTCTCGCATTTCTCGCAAAAATCATACTTCGCGCATGAACCAGCCTCATATGTCGTAGTAGTAGTAGTAGTAGTAGTAGTACATTGGTTCTTAAATGAGAATCAATCGATTAATTCACGCATAATGGACTAGTTTTAAGTGAACTCCATGTTTTTTAGATAAGATGTAATGATTTTAAGTTGGATGCAGTAATTTTATACACATGATGCAGTGTTTCTAGCGTTCCTATTCTAAGGATTGTTCTCGTTAGATCCTTACCCTGTATCTATATCTATCTATATATATTACAAATAAAACAACTAACTAAAAACAGTAATTCAAATTTGAATCCAAGCTAGGGTAGAAAATGTCAAACCCATTATTTGAACAAATTGAGAAACCCGAAAATCATTTTGATGAATAGTCCTACTAATATAAAATAAGAACAAATAATTAAGAATAATTCTAATAACCATACCAAAGTTTTTACTATAATAAATAGTCATGTAAATATTAATAACATAACAATAACAATAATAATAAATAGCGAGATAAATAGTAATACAAGAATAACAGTAATAATAAGAGTAATTCTTATACTATTAAATAACTATAACAAAGTTGATGTTGAATTTACTCTCTTTATGTATAACACAACTCAAACCTTAATGTTATATTTCCATAACCATTTTAGCTTGAAAACTTCTTCATTAGAGTCAATCTTGTAAACAGATGAATGCAGATACCTTCTTTATTATGTCTTTTGTATGTAGATTTTGATGAAAAAGAAGAGCACACTTATTTTGGTCATTTAGTATTGCAAATTGGTGTTGATGGAAGATCAAGATAGACCCCCATTTTATAGCAGATCTTGAGAATATATTTGTTTGGAGAAAATGTTTCAACTTAGGAGAAAATGTTCCTTTTGTGTCTTTGTATTGTGCTAACATCTTGCTAGTTTCTTATTCTAATAAAAGCTTGTCGTCCCCAAAAAATAAAAAATAAAAAAAAATTACCACACAATAAATGCAAAGGTTTCTTTTACTTCACCTAAAAACACTTGGGTTTCAACAACCTCCATATAGCTATAGCAACTATGCTGAAAATATCATCATAATCTTAACTCCCTGGTTCAGGGCTCCAACGGGTTCTTGTATTAATAGTAAGTTGTGCAAAAACAGTGATCTTAAAGCCTCCCAAAAACAATGGAATACAGGAACATGTTTTCCAGAATCCAAGATCACCATATCTTCTTTCTGGCCCAAAAGAGTAGAATGACTACTCCCAGGACAATTGCAACCGGAGCCCATTTCCGGATCAAGGCCTACAGGGAAGTTTCAGCAACAAATGGTCAGTACAAATATATATATATATATATATATATATGAATATCAACCAAGTAAATATGATATTCAAGTTTGTCTAATAATGTAGGGCCCATAGTCACATGGTTCGCTGATGAAGGTGCGATCTGCGATCGGTACGTTTCGTACCAAATCGCGGTACGAAATCGAACCAAATGTACCCTGTTACGCGAATTGGAACGATAGGCAAATCGAACCAAATCGATCTTCAAATTCGATCCTGTTGGCTTTAAATCACGAATGGGAACGCAATTAAGAATGATCCGAGACATGTAAAGCACGAATCGATGGTCCATTGGAACGTAATTTGGAATGTTTGTCAAATTGAACCAAATCGATGTTCAATTTCGAGTCTGTGTGCTTTAAATCGCGAATGGGAACACAATTTAGAATGATCCGAGGGATGTAAAAGACGAATTGGTACACGAACTGAAGTATTAGAACGTTAATATAATTATATATTTTAGTAGAAGGTACATCGTTCCTAGGAAATTGGTACTTCGTACCGGAGGCGAATCGAAATGAACCTACCCCCATCGTACGGGGTGCTTAGAGACCTAGGGAACCGCGTTCCCGTACCGGAGTGTTCCGCGATCTATGTGACTATGGTAGGGCCAATCACATTAGAGTAACCAGCTTTGGTTTGATTCGGGTTAAAAGAACTATCAAAGTTTGTCTAATAATGTAGGACCAAGCTAGAGTCCAATCGAAGAAAAGTCAACAAGGTCAAAAGACTACTAACAAGTCAGTTGCCACATCATCATTTTGAATGGTTACAGGGTCCATTTAGCTTAAGTTGATTAACTCAAGTCAAAAATTTTGAAACATGGATGGTTTTTCATGGCCAAAGAGTTGGTTACCTAAGAAACTAAATTGGAGAAAAATTGGTAGCTTTTTTTTTTTTTTTGCTATGAGCCCTATAATATACCAGTCCTATGAACTGGAAAAAACATCTAAAATGTGTAAAAAATTTCCAGAAATTTTCCACAGAATATAAAACACAGTTGATGGGCTAGCTCGGAGCCACACTTTAGTGAGCAGCATCAACCAAACCCTATACATAAAATTCTAAAAAAATATATAAAACCTTCCAGATTTTAATATAATATGTTAAATTGAACCCCAATAATTTTGTTTTTGAACCCTCTAGTTATATTTTCCATTATGTTGTTTTGTTGATTCTCAAGTTGATTTGTTGCTTTTTTATCACTGTTTTTGCTACTTTTCTATCAAAAATCACTAAATACCATGCTATTTAAATCATTTATTCGCCTTTGCTAATTTGTTTAGACACGCCAGAAACATATTGACCCAGTAAAAACATTTTCTTGCTCCGTCCCTGAAACTACTTCTATGAAAACAAACAATGCAGCAAAATCACTAACTAATCCTTTCTACAATATATTTCATCTCAAAATTAAATCGTACTAACCTGACGATTTAGATCTCTTGCTTTGTCAGCATAGATGCGAGATTCTGACGTTAACCGGCTTGACATTTGACTGACCTCTGTGAAAATACACAAGTCAACAATCTCAACCTATAATGATGCTTCAAAAAAGATGATTCTCTGATCGGATGATATAGGAACTAACGTCAAATGAATTGAGATACGAAGATTTAATGATTTATACATTTTATGATTTAAGATGCAATCAAAAATTTCAATGCTCCATGTTAATGTTAACCATCTACAACTAATCAATATTATTGAACCTATGTTTGCATTCTTATTGCAAAGTGCAAACAGTATACTCTTATTTTAATACTAATGGAAATAAGGAGCCATGGCATATATGTTTGCAATAAACTTCATATCAAGGCATTTATTTGAATGCGGGGCACGTATGTTGGATGTGAATGTGCCCACTCAATTATCTCCTTTATGTCAATCACTCAATTGTGAATTGTCAAATAGTGAACAGTGATATGACACAAACTTAGGCTGGGCCAATTAGTAAGGGTGTTGGCCATTTAGGCTTGGGTTTGAGGAGAGCAGGGGTAGAATCTCAATCAAATCTAGGGGTTCGAAGCCCATAGTTTTTAGTTTTCTAAAATAATCAAGTAAAAATATGATTTTAAGCTTCATGAAATCACAAATATTATTGTAAATATATAACAGGCAAACTTTATAACAGGCTGAAAAGAGTGGTAAGAGACTAAGAGGCATTAAATTGGTTATATGTTCGGGTTGAACTGAATTACGTACCACTCATATCTAAAATGAGTATAACCAAACATAAAAAACCTGTAAAGTTTATTCCAGTTAAAAACAAATTAATAGAATGAAGCCTGTACTAAATAGTAACTTCATCCCGACATGAAACACAGACGAACTTAACTTCAGTAAGATCAATTCAGGGGTCATTTTCCTACTATGGCTACAATATTTTCAAAAAGACATTCTAAACATTATTTTCTATATCTAGAATTTAATTCTTGGTGCCAAAAAAAATTATATCAGGAGGGCGTGCAGCTAGGCCTGCAAATCAAAACATTGCTCTAGTCCATATTTATCTGAAGCTATTTATATATAAGGTAAGGTGCTTAACAGATCATCGAAGGAACTTACGGTCCAACTTTTCACCAACACCAAGAACTTCCTGCACGTTACGGGTCATTATTTGGTGTACTTCGTAAAGTTCATCATTCAACTTGGCAATATTTCGTTGAGTTCTTGTGTCCTGGTACAATTTCTTAGTCCTCTGTATAAATGTATCTATTCACAAAGGAAAGAAGGAAAGTATGGGTTAGGTACAGCAGGCCTATGAACATGGATGTTAATTACTCTGAGGAAAAACCAGTGAGAGATAATATTACCAAATTTTATAAAAGCGTAAGGTCTTGCGGCAGTTTCAATTTGATTAACATAACCCCGCTCAAACTCATTCTTAAGATCTTCAAGGTATTGAAAAGCAAGCTTTTTCGGATAAGCACGATCACACATTGTCAAATAACATACCCTCCCTTCAATGATGTAGCTGAGAAATTAGGTTAAGGAAGATAAACCAATAAAGCACCCCTGGGACTCTAGAAGGGGTATTGAAAATTACCACCAGGTGTACAATTTAGTACACAATATGTGTTGCATGTTTTAAAAAATCAAGCATAGATAAATTTAATTAAGAAGAAATGCAAAGAGATCTCTCTAATTAACAATTGATGAGAATCCTAAAATAGTTTGCAACATTATTTAAGATAAATTGGAGGAATGCAACTACGAATATAGGAGTATACTTACTTAAGTTTGGTATCTCACTTAGGTAATATTGTGAACAGAAAGTTAAACTTGGCCTTAATACCAAAATTTACAGACAATTATTATGTCTTCTACTTCAATTTTGATTTCTAATAGGTCCTTAAGGTACTTTTTTGTCATGACGGCCTAACCTAATGAAAAGAGGGAAGATCATGTTAAGAAAAAAGAAGAGGAACTTGGTCCTCAATTCAACTTCAGGGACCTAGAGACAAGCACCAAATTATATTTCTCAGTAGGTTCTTAAGAAAATACAAGAACAAAGTAGAGATGAGAACCAAATAAAGAGAAAATGGAGGATACTGGAAAATATAAGGGCCTGTTTCAACAGACATCCGGGATGCCTCATTGTGTCCTCGTGAAAGGTTCTTGAACAAGGCTTTAACTTGCTGTTTATAAAACTCTGCATCCTGCACATCACGCCCATCATCCAGTCCTTCAGCTAGTGGAAGGCCATCAGTAACACGTGCAATCATTGTCAACTTCACCATCTTTACTCTAAAAAGCTATCAGCTATACAAGATTATAAAGTGTGTTATTTAAGATTACTATCACAAAAACTTGAAAAAGGTAACACAAAATGAACTTGTTTTAGACTCTACAAAGTGATTCAGCACTAGATATCTAGTGATATACTCGTTTAAACACATATAGAGAGAGATGATTGTCTTGTATTGCATGGCAACAAATCTTTTCTTTAACAACTTAGTAGAAAGACATATTATTCCATGCTGTCAAAGCTTTGCTCATATAGCTTAGTTTTCTAGTTAAACCACAAGATACATGTGTGTGTAAGCAAACCATCGAAGATGGTAGATATATTCGGTGGAAACTTTGATGAATTCGAAAATATGGTAGTTTTCTAGTAGTCTAGTACAATGGTGCATTGGCTCACAAGCTCTTCCTATTCAAAAGAATTGTGATGAATTCGGTGGAAACTTTGATGGTAGATATATATTTGCTGAACATATATCACAGATTCACAGGATTTACAAGAAAGTAAGAAACTGGGTTGAACGCTAAACATGTCTGACACAAGATTAAAGATTCAACTTACAACAGCCCCCAAGTTTCTAGTTCAGAAATTTATATACAGAATACCAACTACAGATTCACCATAATTGGATAGTAAAAGTAAAGTTGCTATAGATTTGAAAATCAAAACATAATTAAGAATAGCATTGTGTTCCTACTCAGAAACAGCAAAGTGAAATGAGTAATAATATCATATAAGATGTTTTTTCTAGCCAAACAACATTGGAGATCTGAAGAATTATAACGAACCGAGAGAAAAAAAAAATCAACCGTGATGATAAAGTCAGACTTAAGTCAATATAAATCACGTAACTACAATTTCACCTATATCTAGCAAATACAATAATCAAGTACTAAAAAAAACCATACAGAATTATATGTGCAGAGAACAAAAGGAAAATTACCTGAAATATTGTTTATAAGGATTTATCTTGCGTACGGATGACCCAATCTTTTCTGGTCTAAGTTCTTGATGTACATTGACCGGAGAGCGAGGTTTAATTACGAGGATGAACAGAATCAGGACAAAGGAATCAGATTAAATTTTAGGGTTTTGGAAGGACGATGGAGTGACAATTTGGGGAAAGATTTCTTGTCCTTCAAGAAGAGTCCGATGAAGAAACGCAAAATGCCTCCAATTAAATTGTACACACACAAACACACGTTCAAATATTTATTCTTCATCGCCCCTTTTGTCCTACAATTTATTTTTCTAGAGTTAATTTTATTCAAATTTTTATAAGTGTATTTTTCTGATTTACAAGCATAAACTTACGATTTAGGTTATTGTTGTTAGGGAGTATAATTTTGGGGATAGAATTTAATAGTTTTGGATATCCTTATATTCGTGTTACGTAATCATTTTTCTAAATTGATTATTTGATTCATAGTCAAGTATATTTCAAGAAGTTGTTTTGTTAAATAGACGTCCAAAATAATTATTTATAATTGTCAAAGATGATTATTTACGGTTACTCAACGGGTAATAGTTTTTTGAAAACAACTATGAAGATGGCTTAGGGTCATTAGCAAGCATTAAACAATAGAGATTAACAGATGTTAAAGAAACACATAGTCGGTCTTTCAAGAACAGTCAACAGATTCGCTTCAGCAACAACTTCAACCTTCAACAATTGCAGCCTTTAACGGTTGCAACCTTTAGCGGTGTTGAACTTAGCTTCGGCAGCTTGACAAAACTTGATTCGTAACCACTTGCGGCGCAGCTCCTTGTTGTATTTGGGTCCAAGTTTTTAGCCGCAACTTAACAAAGTGTTCACTCTGCACCTGCTACCAAATTTAACTAAATCGTTCGTATTACACAAAAAAAAACTAACATTTATAAGCTCGTCGGTTGAAAAAGTAAGGTTATTGACTTATTAATTTTGCAACATGTTCCTAAGCTAGAAGAATAAAATAACCCATACATTCTTTTAGCTCCAAAAAGGTTTTATTCTCGTAACCAACAATTGTAGAAACAAATTTTTTATTTGAAAAAACAATTGTAGAAACAAATTTTTTATTTTGAAAAAACAATTGTAGAAACAATTATATGTAGGGGATTGTATAGCAGGGTATTAGAAATCAATAGCCTTGGATATTGTAAGGACCATTTTTTTTAATATTCACCACCTATATTATAGAAATTTATCATGTACACCAAAATTCATAGCTTAAACTGTATTATTGTTTGGTACATGTATTATATCATATTTCAAAGATGTCACAAAAGTTTAGTTCTTGTCAATATGGGAGCTATCATCAAGGTCATGTGACTGGAGCTTTATCCTTGTTTAATCCCGATCCTTCTGCAAAACAATAATAATAAATAATGTAAGTTCCCCTTTAGTGAGCATACTATTTATTCTATTACTATAGCAAGTAATGATAAGAACAACTGTAAACTGCAAAGCTGTATAACTACAAAGCTGTATAGTTGTAATGTTGTATAACCGTATATCTATATAAATGTATCACGGAGATCCAATAACACATACTGCATCTCCATATGTACTTTACTTGGTACCAAGTCATAACTGTAAGTAGTTGTATCAAGTACATTACTGTACCATGTAAATTGTATCATAACTGTACTGTAAAGTTCCATACATTACATGCATATAGTAAAAGAAGTTTAGTTTACTCACAGAGTTTAATTGTGTACATAGAAATCTTCAATCAGTGAGTCACGTGTTTAAGTATTCCTAACCAAATTAATCGACATAATTAGAGTACTCAAATCTGTTTTCTGATCTATGCTACATGGCCTTGTATTGTTCTACACGGGCCGTGTAGCTCTAAACCTACACGGCCACTGGTGTATACACAGTTGGTGTTGCCCTAGGGCTCTACACGGGCCGTGTAATTCGATATTGGCCGTGTTACTCTACACGGCCTAAGCTACACGAGCCCCGTAATCCTACACGGGTCGTGTACGACGAACACAGCCAGTGTTGTTCACCCGAACAGGCTGTTATTTTAACCCATTTGGTGTTACCATAAACCAGTTTTTCGATCCAAAACTTCATGCATGAACTACTTGCTAATATAACTACTTGGCAAGTTAATTGTGCTTGTTTTCTTGAGGAATTCAATTCTTCCAGCTCCAATTTTTCTTCCCAGCCAAGTTCTAAAGTTTTTATCTTAACTTTTGTTTTTCTTTTAAATTTCCATGTATTTTTATTTACATCTTTGAGTTATATACACATTAAGTCCCTGCGCTTTATACCTTTCAAATATGGCAAATTCAGTCCTTGCATTTAGTCTAACAATATAACAAGTTATTAACTATTATTTTTATTAAATCACTAAACAATAAATCAACTGGTATTTCGAACTTTAGGGCGTTACAGATATTCACTAGATCGTGTCTGGAAATCATTTTCCTAAATAACTAAATTGGTTATTCAACCATTATACGAGAATCACGAATATTAACTTAGGGGTAATCTAAAGAATTTTGTATAGTAATGTATCTCGATTCAAGATCGCGTATTCTATTTATGAACACTCAAAAACGGTTATCTATAACCATCAAACTTGGTTAATTACAGTTACACGGTGGTTAATTGTTAGTTAGAAACACATAAAACAGAATTGTCAGCAACGACAACTATTGAACAAAAGAGGTAAGCAAGTGCTGAAGTACACAAAGTCGGCAGCTAAATCTTCTGAAGATGCAACCTTCAGCAGTGATGAACAAAGCTTTAGCAACATATTTGATAAAGTATGATACATTACCGCTCTGCATCAGCAATGCTAAAAAAAGTGACATCAACAAATATTGCTTGAGATGTACTCGGTTCAGTTTTGGCATAAAATTGAAACCAAACCGAAAAATTCAGTTTTTGAAAAACCAAAACCAAAACCGTTCGGCTTTGTAGTGGTTTAGTTTTCAATTTTTTGTTCAGTTGTAACAAAATAGGTTGTCAGCTGATTTTCATTGAAAACACATGAGAGATAATAATATTTTAATGACGAAGAAGACCTCTAGGATTGATTTTTGAATATTTAACTACAATTAATTCAATCTTTTTTTTCAGCATGTAGTAGACTTATTTGGATCTTTTTGACACTAACAGATACATATGCATATATTTAAAGTTCAATTTATTTTTTTCACCCGTAAATTTGACCCTTAAATATAATGAAACCTCAACACCCCCCCCCCCTTTTTCCCCCCTTTTTTTAATTAGCGCTACAATTCAACCAAAAATATATATGTAAACTAACAGATACATATGCATATATTTAAAGTTCATTTTATCACTTAGTCATTCAAGTGTTTGTGAGTGCTACCTGTACACATCATTTTCCTATATATAATAATGTATATGTAATTCATGGTTTGTATATTATACCTCATTCTAGAAATATGCATAGTTGGGTTGGATTAATTTAAGGCTTTAAGCCATAAGGTGTTGGACGAAATCCAGTAAACGATTCGAATCGTGATCTCGTGAGTTGATTAAACTAAAAACAAGAGTGGAATTGTCATTTATGCCCATTTTTTAATGCTTAAAGAACATGTTACATTTTTGTTATCAATAATGGCAAATTACGTTGGAAATTATTAAAAAATAGCTAACATGTTTCTATTTTCTTAACCATCATACCAACCCTAAGGTAAATTATGTTAAAATTATTAGTTAAAAAATGAAAATATATTAGGATATTTGGTATAAAAAAATGAAAGTATGGTGCTATGATTACAAGTAAAATACAAGTTCATATATGATCATTGTTAATGGTAAATTAAACATCTTATCATCCAAAGCATTGCTACTAGTTTTTTTAGAGGAAATAAAAGTGAAAGGAAAGAATATAAAAAGAATGATTGTTTTGTGTTAAATAAATGGACTCTGAAAATGATTTTTACAAAAATTAACTCAGAATTTCGTTTTGTAACTATGCAACCATTTAAAGATTGTTTAGGATTGCTTATTGCAGAAGCTATTCTAATTATTCAAATGCAAATAACATGCAATCTTGAGAAAGCATGTTTGACCTCACTTTTCAAAAACACTATTCTAAAACACAATCTCGATGTAAATAAGCCGAGCTGCTTACATACTATCCAAGACCATATCATGAAAAGCTCAAATCAATTCGGGCCCTCATAAGCTTGAGTCTAGACTGAAACTCGTTTATTAAACAAGCCCAAACTCAGGCTCGAGCCTCATACAAATAAAGTACTATCGTTTAAGCATATGAATCTAAACAAGCTTTATACAATATATATTTTATATTCTATATTTCATTATTCCTATTTATTTGTATTTTTCCAATGAAAATTCAAAATGACGAGCTTAATATATCTTAAACGAACCAAACTTGAGCCTATTGCTTAAAAATTTCTAAATGAGTCTTGATAAGTACCAGACTTAGACTCGGCTCGACCTGTTTACAACAAAGATGTGATTAGTACCGAACAAACTGTTGCATGAAGACGTAGAAAAAGAGAACCATTCAAATGTTCAAGTTCAAATACAAGTTCTTTTTTGTGTACATAAGGCAAAAAATTGAGATAATTGCTTCATAAGACTACAGAATTCAACAATAAGGTTTAACCAATTGGCTATTTAGCACGAGGAATACAATATACAACCAAAAATACTTCGAAGCTGACTACCACAACACATGAGGAAGATCAACCGCAGCGTAGATCTTAGACAGATGAAATGCAATCGTTCTCTATTTTTGTTTTTTTATATATATATACCTATCAACGAAGGTGATTAGAGCACCCAAACACCAACTCATCTCGGTTTCGAGTCACTTCCCTTGCTCCGGAATGATGACAAAGAGAAGAATGATCGCGGAGCTGTCGAGTTGGAAACAAAGTGTAAGTGAAACTATAAAGAAAACTTTTCCTTAAGGGGTGTTTGGTGCGATAATCAGTTGTTTTCGAGACAGATTGCAATGTACACTTCTACAGCTTGAAATCCGTGACAATCAGTTGTTTGGATAATTGACACATTCTCGTTAATTAAAGATTTTACATGTAAAACGACCTTTAAATTATTTGATAATCAGATGCAGTCTTGTCCCTACTACTACTACAGTACTACTTCTAAACTGATTATCCAAAACTGATCATTTGACCAGCTAAATAATTGAAATCAGTCTTGCTGTACACTAGAAATCTAATACTTTTAGAACATGATGCCAAGCATCCTCGGGCCACGGATAATATTTTATTAAGTCTACATCTATATTTATGCAACTAAGATAAATTGCACTTCACTCCTTATGCTTAAGTGTGAAAACAGTTAAAAGAGGAAAAAGAAAAAAACGCACGCACAATTTTCATTGCATGTATAATTTTTTAGGGGTGTGGGTGGGTGTGGGGGTGGGGGTTGGGGGGGGGGGGGGGTGGTTTCGCTATAAAGATCGTACCTTTGATAGAGCTTCCAGAAAGATGATCCTCCCTTAGTTTGAAGTTTGCTGGAGGTGTTGGGATTGAGCTCTGCAACATATGGGCTGTAATGGAAAGAAACATATTATCAAGTTTGCTGCATTACCTTACCTACGGCTTTCTCTTAAAAAGTCTACTGTAACATTGTACTAAATTCCATGTAAATGAAAAATCTGTTTCTAGGCATATAAGTAATGAAGTTATAAAAGAAGTGAGGTCACCTTGATCTGTAAAAAGATCGGTTTCACTGAAGCTACCTTCATGTGAAAAAACCCCCATTCTTGATTTTCTAAGCTCATCTGATGACCGATTCGAAACATCTCCTCTTCCGTCTTCTGTATCATCATCTCCTTCAGAAGTTGTAGCAGAAATCCAATCAGCCAGATTGTCAGTGCCACGGCTTTTCCTTCCGAACTTTAATAACCGTTTGAATCCTTTTGTCATATCCTTGCGCGATTGAACACCAGAAGAAGAATTGGCAACAAAAATATTTTTTTGGGTATTTCCCCATTTCTTCCTCATACGAGCTACATCTGCTTCTGTTGAATTAAGATTCCATGATTCCACAGAAGCATCATTATCAGAGGCTTCATGTGTATAAGAGAATGGATAATGGATATGGGAATTCCATGACATTGGGGGGCTTTCACCAGGAGAATCATGCACACTGGGTAATTCGGTAGCCAAATTAGGGTCTGTTTGTCGTCCGTTCCCAGATTCAGAATCTACCAAACTCTCGTTTACTGCATCTTCAGCTTCAATTTCCATGATATCAAACTCTTTTTCTTCATCATCGTCTTCTTCTTCTTCATTTTTAATCATAGCTTCTGGCATCAATGGCACCTTCATTTTTCCACCAATGCTGTTACTCTTCCTATGAAAAGACTTTTTGTATACACCTTCACTCTGCTCTTTCTCAAATTTCAAGGGTGTCAAAATGACACCTTCCGAGCTCTCAGGAGGAGTTGGGGAGTTCTTCCTCAGAGACTGAGACCGGCCTGCTTTCTCTTCCTTGACAATTGGCGTCTCTTCATTGGTGCTTCTGCTACGGGTATGGTTTCTCAACTGAGATCGGGCAGCTGCTTTGCTGGCAACAGAATAAGGTTTAGTATTTTCTTTTCTCAAGTCAGAGAAGTTTGGGACAGACTGTGCAAGAGGATTTTCTGATTGTACCCTTCGTTTCCCAGAACTCGAGGCTAGTTTGGAGCCTGATCTTGGAACTGGGGTCCGCGGTGTAGATGTAGACAAATTCTTGATGGGTAATGGTTTTTTACCTCTAGAGACACCATTACTGACAAGCTTCAGTTCAGATAAATCTTCATCATCTTCAAGCTGCCCAAAATCTAATTTCGTAGCTGATCGATCATTGAATGACCTCAATCTCTCAGCACGTCGACGGGCACTCGATACAGAATCATGTCTATCTGCAGACCATAATGAAAGTTTGGTCTTCATTTCAGCACTACTACGCTCAAGGTTATCATGCATAGCTTTCATCCTAGCCTCTTTTTCTGCTTTACTAGAACCCCATTGTTCCCTTAATCTCTCCTCTCTTTTCTTCATGTAACTATCATAGAATTTTCCTCTAGAAGTGTCAGAAAAACTTCTCTCAAGTGAGCCTCTATGATTGTGACCATCCACTTCTTTAAATTGAACAGGAGATTTAAATTCAGAAACCTGAGCAGAAATAGGTTCTGCAACCTGATTTCTGTGTGATACAGTGGTAGTAACCTCAGAGGGCTTACTTTGACGTGCATAATTAGGTTGATCTCCAGGAACTCTAAGTTTATGTTCCGCATACAACTTTTCTAGTTCATTTGCTTTCAATTTAAGCTCATCATTGAGTTCTTGCTTCCCTTTTAATTGCCTTGACCTATGCACTTGTTCTACAGGAGGTTCAGATGGCATTTCCTGCACAAATTTACCAGATGACGGTGTGTTACTGAAATTATTATTTTGAACTTTCTTTTTCGGAAATTCTTTTTCTGTTGTTATATAATCTTTCGTGTCTACTTCCTCCTTGGATTCTACTGTATAATTGGACCTGGTTTGGGAACGTAACGAACCAATCTCAAGCCCTCTATGCTGAGAAGCAGCAACAGCCTCCTGAATTTTTGATCCAGAGCCAACTCTCTTTAGAGGAGCCTTTGAAGTCAAAGGTTTCGAATCAGGCTCAAATGGGCTTTCAACATTTGAAGGCCCAAATTCTTCTTGAGAAGACTTGATCCCCTGAGTGTGAGGTTTTAACCGCATCTCCAGTGAATCATCCTCAGGCTTGCTTAAGGATGACAAAGACTGTGTCTTCTCCAAAGTGGAATTCGATTGGTTAGAACCAACAGATTCTTCGGGCCTAACAGAACCTCTCTCCACTTTAGCAGTTGGCACATCTTCACCCCTGCAAGCAGTAATACTACTACTACTCATCTGATCTTTCAAGTCAGGTTGACCGTCTTTTAACTCGATTGGTGTCTCGTTCGATGGTGGCTTCGGGCTGTCATTTTCGTTCTTCTCACCACTCAAATCAATGCTCATATCACTAGCAGCACCACTCCATCTTCTGAGAACGGATGGAGGAGTGGCAGCATTTGAATGTGAAACATCAGATGAAAGCCTACGTAGCTCTGGCTTGACAACAGTTGGTGGTTTGCCGCCACTCCCAGTGGCAGAACCAACTTCCTTCTGCTTGTTCTCAAAAAGATTAATCCGGTCTTGCACACTAAGCCGCCTTGAAGATGGCTGGGTAGCCGTCTGAGCCAATGGTTCCTCAGCCCCACTCTCGTCTTTCTTTACTTTTTGGTTGTCACAAACGGCTTCGTCTTTTCCGGGAATGTTACTAGGCTGTTTAGGGAAGGTGATGGGGTTTGAAGATTTGTGTGGCTGACAAGTGTCAAGAGGTTTGGCTGATTGGTTGGCGGTGATAGTTGGTGGGTCGTCATCAATAGACATGTCGGAGCTGTAAGAGCAGCGGATAGCGGCTTCGTCTCCAAAGCTGGATTTAGATAAGTGGCTGAACAACTCCGGGCGTCTTTCGTAGAGTGATATGTATTTACAGCAAGCTTCACTGCACAAACATAGAAAATAATTATATTAGAAACTTCTAACCCAACAACCAAAATAGAAATCATCAAGATACTGAATAAGAAAAAACTTCTTACTTTAGGCGAGTGGCACCAAACCTCTCGGCAAACAACTGAAGGTCGACTACTGTGTCATGGTTAAAACCAGCAGCAGCAGCACGAGCACATGCTGTATTCAGGTCCTGCTTCACAGCAGTCAGCCTTACATCAATTGCCCTCAAAAGTTCCTTCCTGTAAATTACCACAAAAGGTACCAGATTAGCTCATATACCAGATGTATTCATAAACACGCCTGTGTGTGTATCAGTGTGTGTATATAAAGAGAGAAAGAGGAGTGTTTACTTTGTTGCATCAGCCCTGGCTGCTGTGCTTGATCTACCATCACCTGGATTATAGTAAAAGTACTAATTAACCCAGAATATTCATCAAGTCCATCCAGATTCAAGTTCAAGTCTTTCTAAACCTATTACTAACCAAGACTTAGTTTCAACCTTAGTACTTAGAGCATATGAAACGTGAAAGTATGTTATAGGACTTAAGAAACGCAAACAAAACATGCTTTAACACTCAGCAATCTCAAAGGCAAATATATTTTGCAACTTTAGAAGATCACAGAAATTGGAAATGGCAGCTTTGACACTATTTATCCCCTCCACAGGATAGCCAAATAAGTGCTCTAATTTTTCAGTATAGCCATTTATCACATAGTCACATAGTCTCAACATATTTGAGCATGAGAAGGAAAGGAAACAAAAAGTAATATGTTACATTTTACCTCGAGATATCTTCTATAATTATATGTTGCATTTCTTCTCTAAATCGCGTTTTGGGGAAGGATTCATGTAAGATGGGAAAAAGAATTTGAGAATAGAAAGAAAAAGGTGTGAAAGAGAAGAAAACATATTTTGTTAATGTATCTACTTTTTTTATTAACTTAAGCCCGACCAAATGATGGCTTAAGAATATATTCTCGTAATAAGAAATAACCAGTTCCCAATCAACTCCTTTCAAAAAAAATTGCAAGAATTATAAGTTGGTAAATTTAAATTTTAAAGCAGACATTTCTTAGTCCTTTATAATAAACTATTAATATACTATAGGTAATACTTATATAATTATAACAAACTAATTATGTTTATGCAAAGATACAAGTGAACCTACTTTTCCTTAACGCATACACATATAACATTTGCATACACACTCACACGCAGGAAACCATCAAACATACCCTAACAAAGTGTTTCATCAACCATGTATGATGCACCAAAATAAAGCAACTAACAAAATCACTCTCAAGGACCATGTACCATATCACATATCCATACTCATACCACAACGGCACAACCCAATGCATACCCTTAAATAATGTTTGAACAATAAGGTTGGCCTTGTATAGGAGTGCATTTTTAGGGTTAAATGCTTGTTGATGTTATTTTTTTACCAAGCTCTATGAAATTCCTAGCTAGTGGAAAGAGAACACGCAAATGGAGATAAATAAATAATATATTGAAGGTGTTGCACTCAAGCATTTAATGTAACACCTATCAAGAAATGTACTAAATGAGATACTACTCAAGAACCACATGTTAGAAAGTAACTGTTATGTAGTAAATCAAACTGTACCAAATTAGGATTTATTGGCAGTTAGGACACATGTGATTTGTTTATGATGAGGCAATAGTTTCAATTTTCACTATCAAGATCCTCGGATATACATGTAACTTAAAAATAAAACTAAAAGATGATGGGCTATAACACATACCTAAGTTACTCGAGAGCTGGTCAACTGATCCCTGAAATTATGTCGGAAAACTTCGAGTCAGGGGAAAAACTTTTTTCATATTTACTCCAACTACAAATGGTTACATATGTTTCAGAAGCACATACCTGTGAATATATTCTTCGGGCTGCTTCTAGCTGAGACATCTCAGCATCAAAGGTGATCACTAGTTCTACAATTTCGGGTGTACTAACAAAACGCACAAACCTGGTGATAAAAGCAATTAATTAGAAGGAACATATAAACTGTTTCTTTATTACCAGTTTATTATTGAAAATTACCTCTCCAATGTTCCCTTTGTGAACCATGAGTCCACATTTTTATGTTTATTCACTTCAAGCTTAATAGATTGTACTGACAACTCAACTTGTTCCTCTACAACCTTTAAATGAGTCATAAACGGCTTCACTAGACCTGATGCAAGCTTTTCAGTGTTCCCGTTAATGGAAACAAACAGTTCACATCTACACAGAAAAGCAAACAAAAGATTAAGAATTTTAAGACAGAATCAAAAGAACCTATACTAGAAAACTAAAGTAACCTTGAATGTTTTGGTGAGAGCTGAAATGCTGCATAATCAAGAGGTGTGTCCAATTCCATCTTTCTTTTAACATACAGACACCAGCTGTCCACCTCAAAGATCCCTGAAAAGCCTAAAACCACAATGTGAATCATTTGTGCTAAATAATAATACGAATTATTGATATTACTTAGCTAATCAAACACAAACTGAAACAATTTGACTCAATTCAAACTTAGAAAAAGGCAGTAGAGTTGAAATGCAAGACTGCCCCAGATCTGATTCTACACAGGAGGATCGAAATGCCAATCCGATTGTGTTCAACAAAAAACTTGCATTTATCAGTGCAGATAAGTTTTATGCTCGAGTGTGTGCAGATAAACCAAGAGTTTTTATGGTGTACTACACAAATCAAGAAATCAATCGTACCAAAAACTCAAATGCAAGTGAAAACGGTGTCAGATACCAAAAAGAAAACAGAAGCTACAGATAGAAGGAAAAAAAAAACCCTAATAATTTCAGAAGACAAATCAAGAAGCTGAGGAAAAACCCAAAACATACCTTAGCAACAGCAATGCAAGATCTTGGAATCCCACTACCGATCGTCGATTAACTTTCAAAAATTAAGCAACATTGCGGTTCTTCTGTGCTAATTCAAAGAAAAGGATGTTTTTTCTTGGGGCTTTTATATGAAAAAAAGAAAGTGGAAAACCCTACAAAGGTAAATTAGCTGTCTTGTGTAGATGAGTTTTGCTTTACTTCTCTCTCAAACCCCATTATCTTTCATGTTCTCCCTCTCCAAAATCTTTTTAAGAAAATCAAAAATCAAAAAAGGACGAGAGTATAGAATGGGGAGTGTGTGTGTGTGTTTTTAGTATTCATACAGGTACTGTAATCGTACGTATAGATAAGTTGGAAGACTAAATTCAATTTAATTATAATAATAAATTATATTATAAATATAACCGTTGTTGTTTTCACAAGGTAACAGGTAAAAATTAGTGCTTGTTTGTTTTAGTTTATTAGAGTACGGGTAACTTTCATATTTATCATATTATTATGTTAGTTTTTTTTCTATCATTTAAGTTATTACTTAATCTCGTAATAATTACTTCTCATCATATAATTTAAATTATAGACCTACTTAAAATATCTATTAGCCAATCAAAAATTAATTAAATAAAAACAAAAAAAGAGATAAATTAAGTGTGAGCTCATCTTTAACCTCCAATACCTCCATCACCAATGGTGTGTTCGGCGACGAGCTTACGAGGGAGGGTTTGATATTCTAATTTCTATAATCTCCTGCCCTCAAGCCTCGTTCTGGTGTTAAAATATTGAGAGGAT
Source organism: Drosophyllum lusitanicum (assembly GCA_032274825.1). NCBI lineage: Eukaryota > Viridiplantae > Streptophyta > Magnoliopsida > Caryophyllales > Drosophyllaceae > Drosophyllum > Drosophyllum lusitanicum. The sequence goes on along the minus strand of JAUEJL010022208.1, from coordinate 25,812 downwards.
TATTAAAAACATAATCCTTCATAATTTCCTAAAATAAAAAGTTTTTTCAAGTGGCTTATGAATTGAACTTGGGATTATCAATTAATCAGCCTCAGTCCTAGCATCAGCTCCAGCTAGTTTCGTCAAATACAACCCTAGTGTGGTTTGCACCCCTAAACACATTGACCACTTGGCCATGGTATGGAAAACATCTCACCCCTTTCCACCCCCTTACTACATACCTCATCCCCTTCCCACTCAACTTACTCTTAAAGGTTTATTTTTCAAGTTTATTTTTTATAAGTTAGTTTTTTTTAATATATTTTTTAAGTGATTGGTTTATTATGATTTATAACAAGAAAATAAGCCAGAAATAAAAAAATAAGCCGAAAAATACTTATGAAAATAAACTCGAAAATAAATCCTTAATAAACTAAAACAAACACCCCTGAGCCTTCTCCATTTTCTGGAAAATAAATTAGCTGCTTTTTAAGTCACCTAACATATTTGACTATATGATTTCATGAATTCAAGTCTAAATCAATCGGCTTCTTAAGCCTTTCTGTTTCACTGTCACAAGTTTTAATAGCCATGCATCCATGGAGATAAAGTATAGAAATAAAAGGGTTTACTTTTTAAAAGGGAGGTAATTCTTACGTAATAAATGGTCACGTATAATAACTTTATGCATCATTAACTTGTATCATGTGAATTAACTGTTTGTACCTTATTGTGTATGGCTAATGTGAATTAAGTGTTTGTACCTTATTGTGTATGGCTAAAAACTGTTATGTATGAATCAACTCTCTATCCAAAAATGTATCCGAGTTGTCACATTTTATTATTGTATATACTAAACTTCAAAACTACCGTTTAATTTATTGAACTTGCCTAATATATTACTTGATGTATCAAGAAACTTGCTGTATAGGTTGTAGGTACATTTTTGAATTTTAATTTATGTTAATCTTAAATTATTGTTAATAGTCTTAACATTATAATTTGAGATGTCAAATATGAAAAAATAGAAGATGAACAAATTTGAAAAAATAGAAGATGAACATTCATCGCATCTTCATCTTCATCTAAAAGATAAACCCAATCCAAAACAAACTTAAACAAAATCAAATCCAAAAAATAAACTCATATCTGAAACAAACTTAAAGAACATCAATTTCATGGATATCTGAAACAAACTTAACATTTAACAACTTGAGGGGTGAAATTTGAACAGGATATGAACATTCATCATCTTCTTCAAGCATGCGACTCAATTTGTTCCAGATCTGGTTATGTGTTCAGGCATTGAAGGTCGATTTGAAAAACAAGAACATTCATCATTGACAGATTGAAGGGGTGAGATTTGAAGAACAAGAAGATTCATCATCATCAGATTGAAGGTTGATTCGGCAATGGGTTCAAGCATGCGATTCATTTGGTCAAGATTTAGTCTATTTGGGTTCGGGTATGCGACTCACCTACTGTCTTTAACTATAGTAAGGAATAATTCCAACCACATATAGAGAATACTATACAATGTGCTATATTGTCGGGTTAGTGGAAGATGAACTAGGTGATTTTGGGTGTTGGTAGTAGTCATAGACGTTAAGGGCATTCAGAGTGGAGAGCCTTTTCACCATGTGGTGAGGCATTTAATTTGGCGCAGTAGAGAGCCTTTTTTCCATTTCCCCGTTGTGTGGTGGAAGGCTGGAGGTGGTAGACACCACACACAAAGTTAGGCGTGATTAGTTCCATGTGGGTCCAGATCTTTCCAAACTCTTTCTTTTTTTAATCTTTATTCTTTAATTGGTATTTGAGTGTTTAGTAGGTCCTGAAATTTGATATGATGAAAAGTGACTACTACAAGACCAAGTGGTGAAAAAACTAACATAGTAAAGTATAAACATTACTACACTCTAACGGCCGTATAGGCGGTTGATAACCAACAACAAATATAAGCCAATGAAAACAAAGCATATAGTAAAGTCTATCCAAGATGGGAAAATTGAAAGAAATATTTACATGGTTCTAAATAACGTAAGACGTGGCATGTCGGCGAGGTCAAGCCTTAAGCTTCAAGAGCCATGGCGAAGCCATAACGTTTTTTAAGGCGACAATTTTGTGCATATTCTATAATTATATATATCCAATTTATCATTATTACTATACAAATTACACAAAGTTACACAAATGAGAAGCAAAGTAAACATATACAAATTACAAAATACAAATTTATAGAAGTTCAATACATGCAATCGCAAAACATATACAAAAAAAGTCCAATTTTTTTAAAATTTATTTTCTGCGCGCCACGCCTTAAAAAACTCGCCATTTTGCACGCAAATGCGCGCCTTGGCATGTGTCACGCCTAAGGCTGTTTCTTAACGGCGGAGCCACGCCTCACGTCTTGACGACGCGCCTTTTAGAACACTGAATATTTATAATACAGGCAAGAATGTAATAAGACGATGTAATTATGCAGGATAAACATAAACATAAACATTCATTAATAAAGGTGAACAAAAAAACCCAAAAATCGAACCATAATCAAAAGAAATGGTATCAAATTAAACGAACCAAATGATTAACAAAGAGGTCGATTATGGGCAAGTCATTTATTTTACAAATCACATGTTATTGTATACTGAATCACCTGTAATTGAATATTAAAATTTTAGGACTATGTTTTTTACATAGACTTATTGAACACAAACACATTTGAAAATAACCATAACCGGTTGATAATGAACCTTCGGTTAATGGTCCGGTTAATTCAATAACCGAACCATACACATACATACTATACACACACTCTCTCAAAAGAATATTAAGAACTACACCTATGAAACTAAAATGAATTGGTCGTGGTCATCATATTGTTTCTAAAGATTCCTCTACAATGGGAAGCTTGGTCAATGGTCAAGTCTCAATCATCCATTAGTAGATATCGAGACAATATGTAGGTGACCACAACTTAACGCATGAAAAGTAAATTTATGAACTACAGTTTACTCCATATCATACTCTACACTTTCTCTTTTTCATATCAAACAAAAACAATCCAGATTTTACCATTAAACAATGAAAAAGTTCCATCGTGATCCACTGAATGGTCTTCGTTTCAAAGTGTTCATAACCACGAGAAAAGAATTACACAACCACACAAGCCCCTCCGGCTCACGATTTTGTTTGGACACGACCCAAGGAAGCCCCGTTTCGACTAGTTTTGTGTTTGGGACAATGTTTACTGCCTCGCCTTTCTCGAGCAAACCCACTTCTCCTTGTATCTTTCATGTTGTCTGTCTGTCTTGAAACACCACAACAGTCAAAACATATTGTTAGCATTGACTCGAGTCGGACTAAAAATAATCAAAATCTAGTAAAGAGGCTGATGAACCAACCCCTAAGCAAAATCCTTGTACACTCAAGTTAAAAGTTGTAGAGTTTTCATCCATGGTAGTTGACATCTCCGAGGAACCTCGTTTGTTAATGGAGGAAGTGTTTTCGCCACAACTTGAAAACAAAGAAGGATAAGCGGTGAAGCTTTTTGTTTCAGAAGACAACCCAAACGACTCAGTGTCGCTTTGAAACATCACATTGAACAAATCTTTTAGCTCCTCAAAACTTGTTTCAATGTTTTCCTGTCAAGTGTCAACAACATAAAGAAGTTTAAAACCGTGATTTTTGTCATGGTTTTGGGCTAATCTTGAAAATGGTGTCAATTTCAATTTCACTGAATGAGTCTATTTAGGGTATATATATATATATATATATATATATATATATCTAACGGGTCAAGCGGGTATTATTAAAGAAAGAAGCTTCAGATCCCCTACGGATGGCCAAGTGGTGAATGATAAACGCTTGGAGTTCTCCAATTCAACTACTTTGGTGATCTTGCTTTTCAAAAAAGGAAAAAAAAGGGTGGCTTCAGAGTAATTAAGTCAAACGGGTCAATATTCGACCAAAGTGTGTTTTTAATTTTAAAAAAAAAGATCCTCTATCATTTTGTTCAAAAATTTAAATTGCAACTGAAAATATATATCATTTGTTATCATAAATAATAGACACACTAATCAGTTGTGACAATAAAAAGATATAAAAATTTGGACAAAGTACTCCGGATCACAATAACCCGCACCTAAAAATACCAGTTTTGACCCATCACCCAAACCATCATTCATTTCGCCACCTCTACTGATCTGATCTCATATGCTTCTCGTAATCTATAACGCGTAGAAAGATAAAGTCAGAGAAAATTAAACTTACATTGGATTTGTTTTGTCTCATCATCGCGGCCATTTCGCTCAAGAAGTCAGCCATTCCCTGCTTTGGATCCAAACAAACAGTAAACCACATCACAGATAAAAGCCAGAGAACTTACATTGTGCTGTGAAAAATGGTAAGAGTTTTCGTTTTCTAAGAAAAATGGAGAACATGTTTAGATAAAGGGGTGGAGTTTTCATTTTCCAGGGACAAACGAAAAACATGTTTGGTTGAGGTGTTTTCTTATCGAAGTTGTTTTGGAAAAACAAGTGAGTTTGGCAAGATATGGAAAAATGGAAAAAAGCGGAAAAGTAGGGAGTTATCTGTTTTCTTGGAAATCATGTAAGTGAACAGGTTTTCTAGTTTTCAATTTTCTTAAAAACTCAGCCCAAAGTTTTCACTTATCAGTTCTTGAAATCAAAATCACGTGAAGAAACCAGACATCGTGGAATATGACTTGGGACTGAAATTTATTGTCAAGAAGTCGCTTTTTGATGGAGATTGTCATGAACATGATGAATATCCTTGAAAGAAAGGAAATAAATAACTTACACTTGCATCATCATCATCGGTGTCATGAATTCCATCATCATAGAGCAATCGTTTGTTCGCATCAGATAGTACTAGGAATCAGAAAAAATTGGAGTTCAGTAACTAGTAAACACCAATATGTCAATATTTACTCACTTCCACAAAGCATTCTATGGATTTCATCTTATTTACTATCAACAACTGAATCATGTAAGCAAGACCAACAAAATTAAAATGAGAAACAAAACAACACAAATAAATGGAACCAAACATCCCAGGAACTAGGTATTATACTATAATGCAATGTTACAACAAATGGCTGCTAAAACTCTAGACCAGATTTTTATCACCCCAAAAAGGTGACAAATTTATGGACTCTATACAATCTTCAAAACAATAAATTGCAAATGGAAGTATGGAACTGCTATTCCACTACCATTTAATGCAATTAACTTGGCCCATTTTTGTCATTATGTATTTATATGCAATGAAATTATTATTCACCATTTGATGCAATTGATTTGCTATAAATGTGAGCTGTTTAAATACTGTGCTATAAACCCTACAAGAATATACCAGAATAAGCTTCTTGTACTGCCTGAAACTTCTTTTTCGCTTCTTCTACATTCTTCGAATTACCAGAAGCTGAACAGCGATCAGGATGCCATCTCTACACCAACACACAACCCAAATAGACCCAAAACAGATTATTTCTTTACAAATTACTTCATGTTACAGAAGAAATTATTACACAATTCAATGTACAGAAGCCCCAAGAAAAAAATTAACCAAAATTCATAGAAACTGCAAGTTTTTTCAAGAAAAGTTCAAAAAGACGTTGGTCCACCATGAAAGCATAATACTTGCAGATTGCAATGTAACAGAAACACAGATCAATCAAACGGGTACTCCATTATTTCATAAAATTTCAATTTTTCTCTAAGAAATTGAAGTCCGAGAAACCGTGGGATTAATAAAATGATTGAATTTAGAAGTTCTGACCAGTGCAAGCTTCTTGTAAGCGTTCTTGAGTTCTGCTTCAGTGCATTCCTTTTTCAACCCCAAAACTTCATAAAAATGGCTGCTTTTTTCACATTTATTATCCATTCTACAAACCCTAAAACAAGATTCACTATCAAAGATTCAAACTCCAGGAAACCATAGAAACCGTTCCCTGTTTTTGTCGACAAATTGTTGGATTAAAAGATCAAAACCCAATTCTTGAATGTATTTGCTGAAGAAATCTTTATATAAGGCAATACATGTTGCTGATTGCAGAGTAAAACACGGCAAATTGGTATTTTCCGTGAGGGATATGAATGTGAGCCGGAGGATTTCATACATGGCCGTAAGAAGTCTCCAGAAACAGGAATATTTATGTTTCTTTATTATTATAAAAATCATTTAATTGTTATAATAATGGAGTTTATGTACAAATGGGCCCGGGTCGGTGTAGATATTTTTAACAAGGTGGATCTGATCAAATCTTTTCCAAAGGCACTCGAATTACTTCTAGTCAAAAGTTATATTATTTAAGTTTCTTTATTATGAGGTTTGATATTTTTGTAGGTTATGTCGAATTATGTTTTTCAAGAAAAAGGTTACGTCGAATTATTACTTAAAAAAATGAATGTGAGAAACAAATGAAAAACATAAAACTATAAGTCAAGTTATGAGACATCATGGCAAATGAGATTAGAAGATTAAACTCCAAAGGGAAACATCATTAGGATAGGTGTGGAGTTGGATAATCTAGGGATCAATTTTAGATCTTCGTTTGGAAAAAATTTGGAGGGGTCGAGTAACTATGGGAGGATTGGTGGGTAGCCATGTTTGAACTGTAATATTTGTTAAAAAGATTGTATAGATTAGAAACCATTAAAAAAAGTTAGCGTCCTTAATGGAGAAGAAGTGAGGGTGGGTCGTGGCCCGTGCCCCGTGGGTTTAGCAATGGGGATGGGTGTCAAATGGGAGAGAAGCAGGCGGAATTGAAAACTTATTGCAATGGCTAGATGGTTTCGATCATATCCTTGAGGCAGCAAATATTCATAAATGGTGAATATGGGATGTAAAGTCTTTCATAGTGCAAAAATTTAAAGCTTTAGTCTTTTAGTATATGAGGTGTTAGGTTAGCCCGCTATCGCACTTTAGCTTCACAAGAATGAAGTAAATTGACACAAAAAAGTAGTATTGTTTATTTGGCGTTTACGCCTTGGAAAGGATCTCAATTAAAATGAAGTTGGATTATACAGGCATTAACCTCCCACTCCTACCTTTGTCCAAGGTATGAGGATGAGGTGGAATCATTAAAACATGTTTTTTTAGATGCAGAGAGGTGAGATGGGTTTGGAAATCAATATTTGATTGGTGGGATCAGAGAATGTAACTTTCAATTCCATTTCTAAAATTATTGATCACATACGTAAAAGGTGGAAAGTTGAAAACGTTCTTTTATGGAAAACAGTGGTATGGTCGATTCACCATTTTGTTTGACATCAGTGGGACAAAAGTAGATTTTTTACAACAAAAAAATAAAGGTGGCATCATTATTCTTCTATTAGCAGCTCGATCTCAATTTTCAATTGGATCAGGTGTCGAGAGAGCATAAGATCACGTTTGTGGTCAGATTGCCTGTCATTTCCAATTTTGGTCGAGACTTCTTTTCTTTGGGTTAGAGCTTGAGAGTATAGACTCGAAACTATAGGTGTTTCCGATAGGACTACAATTATCCTTGTTTTTTCTGTTAGTAATTAGAACAGTATTAATATGTCAAACATCTCGTTTTGTTTGGTTGGTAAATAAAGGAATTTCAAATTTGAATGGTTGTTCTAGTCAATGGATAAGTAAGCCTTGATCAAAGATCGACAAAATCCGTTGTTCTGATGAGAGGATACTAATTGGAGTCCTCTGTTGCGATGAATGAACCCTAACTATCGAAGAAATGTTGTGTTTGCAATGAGTGAACATAATCGACGAACACTAGAAGCAGATAAATGACGATGTCGAAGTCGTAGATGGACAAACCCTAATAAATCTATTGGTGGCATAAACGATGATGTCGAAGTGAAAGTCAAAGTTGTGAACTATGGAGATTAACAGAGTAGAAGTAGATGAACGAGGCCTAAACATCGACATTTCTATCGTCGAAAAAGATTCCTTTGGTTTAAGAGATTCTATAGTCCATCTCATAAGACAAGGAATTGTGAACTTCTTTATTTTGACATACACACCCTTGAACTCTTTTTTCCTTACATCGATCGGGCGTGTATTGGAAATTATAACTTATGACAGAATAGAGGTATAGAGAGTTTTATCAAAAACACCTTAAGAGATTTTTCAAAACTCATAGCTAAATTTAAGAATTAAAGTGAATATTTTAGTATTTTGTCAAAAAGAAAAAGATTATATTTAATGTTGTTCAATATGAGGTAACAGTACAAATAACTTCCAAGGAAAATTACATCAATGACGTACGAAGACACTTATGTTAATATTATATTACTTGAGATGATGATGATCATTCGACGTGAATAATAATCTTTAATGAAAGCAACAATTAATCTAAAATACAATCATAAGTTTCTAAAAATCATGAATACTACTTTATTTTATATTTGTGATCGTTATAAAAAATATTACTCTCTTATATTAAATCGGTATACTTCATCATTTACCTTATAATCAATTTACAAAGAAAATACTATTCACTTCAATTTTCAGTTATAACCTTTTACAAATTTTTAATTTTCATCATTTAACTTATATAAGTTATATTTTGTCTTCAAAATTTATTTTTGTTTTTAATTTTCCATCTTCAATTTATATATGATTACATTTTATCTAATAACATAATTCATACTTTTTATGATATGGTTGTTGAAAGTTTAGTATAACAAAAGACATCATTTATAGTATGATACATACAAATATATGTAAACTTATGTATTTAAATTATAAAACTGATGAACATAAAATGTTCATGCTCTCACTAAAGATATCTATTGCTTTTATTGACTTCGTTTTGGAGTCTATAAAGTCATTTAAATATTATCAAGTGTCTTGCCCGGTTTCTGTAATTATATAGTTAACATTGAAGCTTTCAAACTTATTCAAGAGGAGCCTCTTTCAAGAACAAGGTAAACATTATCAATTTACGATTCAATAAAATTCGTTTTTAAAATAACTTAATGTTAGTTGATTCTAAAAATAATACTAATTTCATATTATCACAAATGATGAAATAGTAGACAAGCAAGCATTAAAAATAATACTAAATATTATCTATGTAGAATAGGATAGCTTCAAACAAACATCTAATCTATAATATTATGCATAAATTAAATTAGTAAGATTGTGATGTGAATATCAACCCGACGCAACGCGCGAGTATGATATTCCTTGTTTTTATCATTTAACATATTTTCGTTTGATGGATATATTAGTTTTAGAACTTGGAGGGTAATGTAAAAATGTCCATACTACCCTTTTTCATTTAAAATAAATAAAAAAGACAAGAAATTAAATGATTGACTAGAAATGGTTCTCGAGCTCTCGTACGAAAAACAGTTCTTATTTGAACCTCTCTCTATAAAAGAATAAAGTAAAAGAATATAATAAGAGAAAATATATATTTTTTAAGAAAAAAACATACGACTCTAATGGTATCACTAAAGCAAATTTATAATTTCCTTAAATCCAAAAAAACAATTGGACACTAAAAAAAATGCTTCAAAATGTGTAAAACTGAATCATATTATTATCAAGTTAAAAAAATGATTGGCTTCGCCCGGGTTCGAACCGGAGACCTTCAGTGTGTTAGACTGACGTGATAACCAACTACACCACGAAACCGCTTCTGTCTCTTAATCCTCAAGAATTCTATATAACCGATAGTAATATTTCATTTGGCGGCAAAATGATAAAATAATTAGGGTTCCTTAAAATGGCTCCTCCCTTTATTCGAATTTCTTCCATTGTCGATTTCGTTTGAGCTCGACAGTAATTCATGAAAAATTAATGTTTGACTGATAGCATATGATGTCCGGTGACTGGTTAAGTAAATGATTATCTGCAAGCAATTAAAGAGTTGTTGTTACAATGGAAGGTGGTAAAGTAGCTTCATCGATGAAAGCATCCCCTTCGATCAAACCGATAAACAAGAATGCTATCCACAGAATCTGCTCAGGCCAAGTGATTTTAGACCTCCCATCCGCCGTTAAGGAATTGGTTGAGAACAGCTTGGACGCCGGCGCCACCAGCATTGAGATTGCCTTGAAGGAATACGGCGAAGAATCGTTTCAGGTCGTCGATAATGGTTGTGGCATTTCACCAAACAATTTCAAGGTACTTTTTTTTTATCCAATAAGCTTTCTCAAACAACTAGTGATTTCACGATTGAAGTTTACTTATTTCGTTTAAGCTTTTACTATTTCTGCTAGGTTCTAGCACTTAAGCATCATACGTCGAAATTAACGGATTTTCCTGATCTTCAATCGTTGACGACTTTTGGCTTTAGAGGGGAAGCTCTTAGTGCTCTGTGTAACTTAGGAGATTTAACAGTTGAAACAAGAACAAAAAATGAGCAAGTCGCTACCCACTTGACTTTTGATCGTTCTGGTTTGCTTACTGATGAGAAAAAGACTGCACGCCAAGTTGGTACTACTGTTACTGTAAAGAATTTGTTCTCCAGTTTGCCAGTGCGAAGCAAAGAGTTCCATCGCAACATCCGGAAGGAGTATGGAAAGTTGATCTCTCTACTGAATGTGAGCTATTCTCGTCCTTTGCAGCTTATTGGTGACATGGCTCTAAGCTCTTTCATTACTATAACTTTTATGTATGCGTACTTGCTTGTTTGTTGCTTTTATGACATATTGGCTCTATTTGGTAGTTTTTAGATCTCCAAAAGATTGTACAATCTTTTATATGCTTCTTGATTTACCATGGTCAAGTTCCTAAATTATTACTATTTCTCAAAGATGGTGCTCATGGATATAGAGGACCAGTAATGTAAGTTGCCCTGTATACTATCATGATGCTCATTGCTTTCCAGTCTCCACATATATAGTTTAATTGATTAAAATGTCAATGTAAAACTAGATGGGGAAGTGATTACTGGTAGTGCATAGCAGGTAAATTTAAAGATAAAAAATTGCTACTGCATTTTGAAGACTCTGTCTACGCTGAATAAGAAACTCGAAATGTCTTTTATTGTTGCTCTTATTTGAAATCTGCTTGAAAGTATCCTGACTGTAGATGTTTGGATGTTGTGTAAGCTAATAATATTTTTTAGTTGATCATGGATCTAATTTTATGTCAGGGTCTGGGCTATATTTACCATATTAAAAATGGGAATGTCTATCTTCCTATCCATTCACATTTTTAACTTTTTGGAAAATATTTAGGCTAGTGTTATGCTGTTGGTCTAGTAGCTTAAATCTTCTATTGTAATTGTCTAATGCTCAAAAGTATATCTCATTCCCACCAATATAGGCCTATGCTCTTACTGCAAAAGGGGTTCGACTGGTTTGTAAAAGCTCGACTGGAAAAAATAAAAACTCTGTAATACTTAAAACACAAGGAAGTGGTTCCCTCAAAGATAACATCATTACAGTGTTTGGCATGAACACTTTCACCTGCTTAGAGCCTGTGAGTCTATTTATATCAGATACTTGCCAAGTGGATGGGTTTCTTTCTAAGTCTGGCTACGGTAGTGGGCGGAGTTTAGGTGACCGGCAATATTTTTTTGTTAATGGTCGACCTGTTGACATGCCAAAAGTCAGCAAACTTGTGAATGAATTGTATAGAAGCGCAAATTCAAAGCAATATCCAATTGCAATAATGAATTTTGTCATTCCAACCAGTGGGTGTGATGTCAATGTTACCCCGGACAAAAGAAAGATATTTCTCTCTGATGAAGGCTCAGTTTTGAAGTCACTGAAAGAAGCTTTAATAAAAATTTATTCCCCAAATCTTGCTAGCTTCTCGGTACAGAAATCTGAGGAGCTCACTCAGGAAGTAAATAACCCTAAGTTGTATTCTCAACATGACAAGTCTTTTTCACAGTTTTCACTAAAGGAAGTATCACCAGATGATGATAGTAAGAAAGAAACATACACTGAGAAGCAATTTGCAGAAACTAGCAGTTTTGTGATCGAAGATGAAGAGTCCTTAAAATCGTCACCTGCTGTTAATTTGATCGATCTTGATGATTACAGCTTATCAAAGAAAGACTTTACACTTAAAGCACATGGCATAAAGAAAAACGATACATTTTCTGGGAGCTATGGTAAAAAGCAAACCGTTACAAGTAACAGCACTACTTATAATCAGCAGGCATCATCTTACAACTCAACAATTCAGAAAACAGTTGCAGAAGGAACAAATTCATCTCGATCTGTAGATCCTGTTCAATCACTACTTGCAACATTTGTTACTGTAAACAAGAGGAAGCATGAAAGCATCAGCAATACGTTATCTGAGCTCCCTGTTCTTAGAAGTGGACCTAGCCTTCGTCAATCAGTCACTCAAAATCTTGATTCTCATTCCACATTTGCAAAATCTCACATGGTTGATGATCCTGTTAAAATCACTAAAAACTCTGCACAAGTTGATGAGGTATGTCAATACTAAGTTCTTAGGTTTATTTTTTTTACCCCTATAAGAAAATTTAAGGGTATATTTATAATATATCTTGTTTCTTATCCAGGACATAATAAGAATTGAGACGCCTGCACAAGTTTCAAAATCAGTATCAGATGCTTCCTCTCCAGGAAAAATCAGCGATTCTGCGGAAGCAATAAACATGTCAACTCCATTAAATTCGTCTTCTTCAAAGATGTGTTATACCATGAAGTTTAGTTTTGAGGAACTACAGAAGAATAGACAGCAAAAACTATCTGCATCGAAAGCATGCAAGAATACACGTGGAATATCAAAGGCTAAAGGGTCTGAAACTGTAAACTTTATGGTAAATAACTAAATTACTAAAGTTCTGTTTTATGACTGTTTCTTGTTATTTAGCTACAGATGCTATGCTGATGCAACATTAGAGCTTTCTCAAGTGGTAAAAGAGGATGCTAAAGCAAGAGCTTTATCTGCAGCAACAAGTGAACTAGAAAAGCTATTCAAGAAGGAAGACTTTGGCCGTATGAAGGTTTTTGATCCTTCTTTTTTGTTTTAGTACAATCATTCGTCCTCTTTAAATGTTTTTCTGCATGCTTATATCATGCTTCTAAAATACCTATCATACGAGAAACAATAAACAAAAATTCGTGCGAAATCCTGTAGCTCATTTTTATTCGTCATCATAATAAAGCAGGCTGCAAATATGTAATTAACTAATTGTTTCTGTTCTCTTTTTTCTATAAATTTTATTTTTTATTCTAGGTCATCGGCCAGTTCAATCTTGGATTTATCATTGGAAAGTTGGACCAAGACCTCTTTATAGTAGATCAGGTCTTGCTTCTTCAATACTATTCATATCATAGTCTCTGTTATCCTATATTCATAGGATTCTTCAGTATAAAATATCAAATCTTATTTCAAGCTTGTATCATGCACAGATTCTAGCCTCTAGGTTTGTAGATAACAATTTTGTGTTTTTTTCTTATCAGCATGCTGCAGATGAGAAATACAATTATGAGCGTTTGTCACAGTTCACTATTTTAAACCAACAACCTTTGTTGAGGTGGGTAGTAGTAATTTATGTAAGATCTATGTATACTTTTTTTTATAGAAACAGAAGTAGTAGTTGGCACATATTTCGCATAAGAGCTTTTTGTTTGTCTTCTGTTATATGATGTTTAAGGCCAATATCAGTGGAGTTATGTCCTGAAGAAGAAATAATTGTCTCAATGCACATGGATACCATCAGGTGAGCAGTCTTGCATGCTTCTTTTATATGTCCAAAAAATACATTTATTCAAGCTTTTTATTTCCCTTTTTGACAGTACTTAATGGATTTTCTAGTAGTCATTGCAAAACGCTTATTTTATTTTTTATTTATCATTATCAATGCTAATATGTATTCTTCTCTTTGGCTTCCAGGAAAAATGGGTTTTCATTGGAAGAGGATTTGGACGCTCCTCCTGGGCACCGTTATAGATTAAAAGCAGTCCCCTTCAGTAAAAACATAACTTTTGGTGTTGCAGGTAGATGCTTCTTTAAAACTTGTATCCCTAATGACAAATTAGCAAATTATCGCCACTTGCCTACAAACTTGGCTTATAGTATAGCAAATAACTTACATAAACACCATATCACATAATTTGCATAGAATTAGGTAGTTTGACCCAATCTATAAATTCCAAGTTGCATAGTGAGTATTTGCTAGTTTGTTGATTTAAATTCACTCTTATTAGTTTATAAATTCTTAAATTAGGTTTGAACATAATCTGTTTGCTGTATTTTACAGATGTTAAGGAGCTCATATCTATTCTTGCCGATAGTCAAGGAGAATGCTCAATGATCGGCACTTATAAGATGGACACTGCTGAGTCAGTGTGTCCCCCAAGAGTACGTGCAATGCTAGCATCACGTGCCTGCAGATCATCTGTTATGATCGGAGATCCACTTGGAAGAAACGAGATGCGAAAGGTACTTTTTTATTTTTATTATAGTTGATTTTAGTTTTTATTTCTATTGATTAAAAGATATACTCCCTCCATCATTCTTTTTGGCAACCTTCTAAGTTAGAATTACATAGTTGCCCTTGGTGAAAGTTAAAAAAGGGGGCTGGTCAGCTGGGTTGGATGCTAATATACTATGTCCAACAGGGTACTTTTCGAATGAGTCCTGTCAACTTTGCTATAGATAAATAATGTGTCAAATAGCATTACAAAATTATATTATTTCAGCTTATCAAAAAAAAAAAAACTATTATTTCGAAAGGGATGGCACTTCCTTTTTGATCTAATATGAAATACTATGTCTCTAAAGTTGCTAACATTTTGATCTCTTTGGCTCGGTGTTTATTTTTGTAGATAGTCGAACATTTGATGGATCTAAGATCGCCATGGAATTGTCCACATGGTAGACCGACGATGCGTCACTTGGTGGATTTAACATCAGTGCGTAAAAGAACAAATGAAGAAGATTCAAGCTTTTGATGAACATATGCTCACTGTTCTATCAGTCACCTGTGTACGTTTTTAGTCTAGTGTTGAAAGGTTTTTGGTGTATGTTGTAATTAAATGGTTTTTGGCTCATGGTTTAAATTAAATTACGCCAACAGCAAGCAAGTGCATGTTTGAAGGCCAATTTATGTTGATCAAGAGAAATTACTTAAGATTATTACATAACAACAATACCCAATCCCGTTTAAACAGGGTATAGAGAGGTAAGATGTAGACAATTAATACTTGTACACTAAAGTAGAGAGATTGCTTCCAAAGATATCTGGCAACGAAAGTAGAATACAATTTACTAAGTGTTATATAATCAACTTAAAACTATTTTAGAGAGTAACCAACCAACGATTTATGTTATGCATACATTTTATATAACCGTCTTGATTACCAACAAGCAACTTTGAGATAGTATTTTTAGACACCGAAAAACAGAGTTTTTAAAAATCGACTAAAAAAAATCCAAAGAACTCTATTGACTCGCTCTATGTTTTTACAATTGGTATCAAACCGAGACTCTAAAAGTAAATTTTTATTACCCTTAATTTATCATAAATTGCTTCAGCTTAATTAGATTTTAGCAACTTGAAATTTTGTATAAATATGCTTCCCATGCTCGTAAATTTTGAATATTTACATTGAAGACTTGCATTATCACATACTTTTTTATTCCCTTATGGCCTTATCATTGAAGATTTATGATGCTACATTAAAGAAGAAAATTTTTATATAAATGATTTTACAAAGAGTACTAAAACATGATGCTTAGAGCTTTCGCGAAGGAAACTAATATGTAAATAATTGATTTAACACTCGAGAAAGTCTACATTTGACGTCTTCTACTGTCTATGGAAACATACAATGATGTTCATGGGTCCTGAAATGTTTGGAAGCATCCCAAATGCATGATCAATATACTAGAGACGACTATGGATGATCGACAATCATGCTTGACACAGTTGCCTCTCATGATGTGGATTTGACATTTTTTTAGGTAATGCATGGTTTGACAACAACATAAGCGTTCTCAATCGATCACCATTATTTGACGTCTTTTTTTTCTTCTGGAGAACACTCTTGAGTGTTCAATTTAAGCGAAATTGGTGACCTACGCAAAAACATACTATCTCATTGACGGGATATATCCAGATTGGGTTACGTTCGTCAAAAGTTTCTTATTTTTAACACATGACAAACGATGGAAGTTGAATAGGGAACAAGAAACGCAAGAGGTGTCCTCCAAGATCGCTCAAGTAATTGTGACAAGATCTTAGAGTTTGGAAAAAATTAGAAGATTTATGTACATTACAACATATTGCATAATATAAAATATAATTATAGAAGATGGAGGATGTGCAATAGCAGCTGACGAACAAATAATAGAAAGTACATGTCTTAAATAAGGAATTATGTGATAAAAAGATTCACATATTGACATTCGACGACAAGATGATGTGGAGCACATTTAGAGAACTTAACGAACTTACAAGTGATTTTTTTCAGTTAATATATTTCTATATAATTTTATTATATTTTAATTAAAAAAAATTTATTAACATATTGTGTTTTAATAAATAGGAAGTTAATTAAGTTCGTTATAGAACAATTCGTTAGGTGGTCGGTATCTTATAACACCATCAAATTGTATAATGTCAAGTTTTTCCGGTATTACACTAACCATTCAACCATCACATTAGTCTTGTAATCTATCAAAACTTTAACACAACCTCAACGTAATCATATATACACCTATCACATAAAAAATTAGTGAAAGAAAATGATTTATTTACGAAAATATTAATCTTGTTGTGAATAAAGAGAACAAAGAGCAATAAAAAATAATTTTATTCGTTAGTTAATCCTTAATATATAGGTGTATAGTGGATATGTATTCAAGATTCAAATATTTTATCAAATACATACCTAATGATACTTATCCATCTAATATTAAGGGATAAAGACATCTATTATAGCTATCCATAACACTCTCCCTTAGATGTCAATTAAAAGTATTATGTTTCGTTAAAACCTTACTAGGTAAAATCCAATTGTACAAAAGCCTAGTGAAAGGAAAAAAGTACATAAATATTTCAATATGCTTGAGAATGTTGCCTCATTAAAAACCTTGTCAGGAAAATCTAGTTGGATAAAACCATGACGAAGGGAGAAAGAGTGTAAATATTTTCTCTCCTTGATGATCACATCACTTGAGCTCATTAATTTCTACCATCGGTATAGTCATATTCCCTAACACTGTTCTGGTATACAACTACACCATCTGCGTAGCTGTACACCCTGTTATTGTTCTGGTGCATAGTTATACACCACTGCTATACAATATATATACATCAAAGCTATCTCACATAACAAAGATATCATATAATAAGTATATATCATAGATACTTACTATTCATACAAGAGAAATAGACACTCACCTCGTATTTGATTACTGAGCTAAACCATTAAGCAATTATGTCGAGTATCCAGGCACCTCACTATACCAAATAATATGTTAAACATCACAAACTAAATTAAAAATGGGCTTGAAGGGCCGTGTAAGCCTATACGGGCCATGTACCCTTCTTGAACGAATTCGGTCAACACAACCGAATTCCAGTCACTAAACAACTAAGTTACTCAACCGAATTCGGTTGGGAAAAGCTGCTACACAGGCCGTGTATCCCTACACGAGCCATGTACCTCACATACTACACGACCGACCTGCAACTTTCTGTGAAGAACACAACTGTTGTTCTTGATACCCAAAACGATTTCTATTTTATTTTAATTGTACAAAAGTGTTTCTCTACACCCTAAACACCTTAAAACATACTTATAACAACAACAAATACTTTTAATCTATGATTCAAGCCTTTGAATCACTTTGACCAAATAGAACTTCAAACTAAACAAACAAAGCATACCTTGATGCTTAAGAAACTGATATGGTGATGTTTGGATGCTAAATACTGCTGTGCTTTTGCTCCAAAACCTATAAGAAATGGCCAGCCTTCAAGTGTAGTTATGTATGAATGCTTACTCAACATATATATACAACCATCAACAAATGACTACTCAACCCCTCAACTTATCAACTTTCAATTTGGCGGTTTAAACCCCTCTAGTTCATAAACAACTATTATCATTTATAACACTTGGTCATAAAGACTTTTGAACTTTAGGGTGTTACAACAATTTATGTGTGAACATAACACATATGGTGTTCAACACTACAACATTGCAATCAACTGAAGGCGTTTGGCAAACATTTCAACAAAAGCAAATTATGTATGAACATAAAACATATAACGTTCAACATATATTCTATTAATCACTAAACATATGAGAAGTAATTTATCAAATATGAATATGATATTCTTGAGCAATGAGTTCACAATATTATTATTTAAGCCACTAATCTTGCAAACTTCAGGTTGCTACTTTGATAACTATTTAGACGATATATCGGTTTAAATTCTAAATGGTCCATGAGGTGGGCATATAGGCCTTCATATATCTCATTGCACCTTTTCAAAAAAATTAAGGAATTGTTCCTATCTTATTTATATTGATAGATTATAAATTAACTTCCGTGCAAGCAAACAAAATATACAAAATTGGTACTTTGAAGAAGCATCTAGTTCTTCTTTAAATTTTCATATCATTATTGACTCAGGATGATCTATTCAGTCATGCCAATCAATAAAATAATCAAGGTCAATAAACTTGTAGTTTAAGACCACATATTATTCAATTTAACTAATCTTTATGTAAAATGATGCAAAAGAAAATAATTTGTCATGACTTTTAAAGTTTTCCTCGTAACAATTTATTAAAGCTCTTCCGGAACATTTAATTTATTTAGCACTATTATATATAGCAACATTACCAAGTAGGAAAAATTGTATTGTAGTAACAACTTTTTACTATATATAAAAGACATATAATAACCATCAATAGTTCACCAAATAATATTATATTTGCTTAAGTGACGAGTCACCATCAAATAAAAATAAATCATAAGCTAAACGAATCATGTGAATGTAACAATCATTTTTCTTTAATAAGAAATTTTAGATAATATTACGATTGTTGTTTAGCTTTCTAAAATGCGTCCAATGATTTTCTTGTACATATTTTTAGCATATATTTGCTGTAACATCTTTATACTCATTTTTAGCATATATTTGTTGTAACATCTTTATACTTTCCACCTCCTTTTTTTAGTTATATACCCGTCAATTATCTTGCTACTTCTGATGGCAAATCATATTCTTAACATGTGTACAAAGATAATTATATTGAATAGGTCAATAACATTATCTTTATATCTATTATCTTGTTATCATAGTCACTTTTGAAAATGTAATTAAGCCAACAAGACGGGTTTTATATTGAAAACTTATTGTTTTGCTCGACCAAAAGCAGGACTTAATATTATTTCTCATGTATAGGCTTCTCTTTACATAATTTTAACTCGAAAGTAATTATAAATATGGTTGAATTATTGTTGTTTATAGAATAAGTATTTATAATGAGTTAGGAGAATGTCACAACTTTTAGATATCATATTTCCCTTGAATAAATCATTCATGTAAGTAAACTTTAACATCTAAATAGACAAGACATAATTTTTTTACAATATATAAGCCATAAAGATAAACTGTATAATATTTAACATAATATCATAACAAAACATAAAATCTTGCAAGCATATATTCAAATAAAACGTCTCAATGATTCAACTGTTCAAGAACATGCATAAACGTATACCAAATATTCATAATTTTTTTTAATTTATCATACTTTTATCACAAATTTTTTATTTTAAAATCTTGAACGAGAAAAGTTTTCAAGATTTTATAAAAGCAAGGAAACAAAATCATAAAACAATTATCATCTAAGTATATCTCGGTATCTAATACCCAAACAAATAGTTTTTCCGGTAATGTGCAAAACCAAAAAATATAAATTCTACAAAATTTAACATGACAAACTATATAATACACATATAAGAATTAGTTATATTTATTCAATAAAGTTCAGAATATAAAAATATTACATATCATTTTATTATACAATAAATAAATGTTAATGCCAGAGCAAATACGTACTTTAGGATAATTATGGATTTTATAAAACTTCAACAAACTAACATAACATAACTTTTACAAAATATTCACGTATCGATAAAAAAATCTTTCAACTGAGATTTACAAGATTGTGTGTGTTTTTTTTTTAAATAATTCCTTTTTTCAAGAGAGAGCGGATCCGTGAATTTTATGGCCCACTGCCATTACTTTGAAGTAGGCTTTTATTACTAAAAGAGTAAAAAATGTATTAAAAAATCTTTAAAAAATATTAACAATGTTTTTTCAATATGTGAATTGTTATCTTCTAATCTAATCTAAATAAAAGATTAAATTAAATAAATTTATTAATTCATCTTAGTTATTGATTTAGATAAAAATTAAATCTGAATCATCTATTTTTTATAAAAATTAAAATTCAATTTTGATCTTTCTTGGTCAAAATTGGATTCATAATATTTTATATATGATCTTCTTAAACTTTAAAATATCGTTTTTGCACACCCTGATTTACAAATATCATTTTTACCCTTTATAATATTTTAAAATATCATATTTAACCAAATTCATAGTTTTATTATTTTAAAAAATTTTAAATATTTTTTAATTATAACCAATAAATACTTAACTTTTGTTGCCTCTAATTGTAATAAATAATAATCATTGATGTCTTGTATAAAAATACAATCACGTTGTTCGTATTGTGATACCACGTTTCTACCGT
Organism: Drosophyllum lusitanicum; assembly: GCA_032274825.1. Lineage (NCBI taxonomy): Eukaryota > Viridiplantae > Streptophyta > Magnoliopsida > Caryophyllales > Drosophyllaceae > Drosophyllum > Drosophyllum lusitanicum. Next base: position 5,098 of record JAUEJL010022208.1, on the reverse strand, counting down.
CACGTCTACCCCTCTTCGCGTTGACGCTTCCACCGTTGGTCTGGATGTTGACGTTGTACGTCGCTATTTTTTAAATTCTCATTTCTTTCATGTTTAATAATTATTTAATATCTTTTTATTAATGTTTAATTTTTATCACTTTTTAAACTAACGCGTGTAGTATTTAACCTAGTTAAATAATATAACATGGAGTGTGACAATTTCTGTAAGGATTTATGCTACTGGTAGGGTTTTTTTTTTTTTTACAGCAGGAAATGGATACGCAACATATTGGCCATCACCCAAAGCCTCGCAATCCAAACTATATTAAAAAAATTATAACTGCTACAAATATAAATGCAAAGTGTCATTGCTACTTAGTTTAACAATACAAAAGGAGCTATAGCCTAACCGTATCTGATGTTATAGAATGGTGCCCGTGCCCCATTCCAAAAGATTATGGGTTTAAGTAATGTTATAAACAATAAAAAAGATTTAAAAATAAGTTTAGTATGTATGTGTTTGTCCTTCAAAAAAATTTTAATTTAAAGATCTGGCATGGAAAAATTATATATATAACCAAAAAAAACTACGTAGAAAAATTTGATACTAGTCATGTCCGCCGCTTGTCATCATTTCCACCTTTTTACCCCACCACATGCCAATCACTCTACTCTAGTCTACTGGCTATAAGTTACGTTAATGGTTCCGGCCAATTGAAAAGGATGGAACAGCTCAATGCACCCATTAAAAATAAAAAAATAAAAAATAAAAAAGAGTTTGAGAATTGAATAACAACATTCTTCCACTCCACAAACGTAGTATTGGTAATAATGACTAGAGTGAGTATATATGGACAACAAATTACCCTTTTAACCCCTTTCTTCATTTCTGGTTTTTACGAATTCAGGGTTTAGTTATTATATTGGAAGCAAATGTATCCGTATCGTATATGTACCAAATTCAGCGTACGGTAATTTAAGTTATCGGACCATTGTTTATTGAGTCGATAAATACAATATTCAATGTTATTAGGTCCACTTATATATGCATAAGGCATCTGTTGACATTAAATGTGAATGAATGAATACTAAGGACCATACCCTGCATACTTACATGGACAAGAATTGTGTTTATAAATCAATCAATAACAACCTCAAACAAGGGCAAAGCTGAACAAAATAGCCATGAATAATCAGGAACAGGCAGCAACCGTCATGTCTACCGGACCACGGGCAAATAACCATCGACTGGTGCTTTTTCCGTTACCATTTCAAGGCCACATCAACCCCATGCTTCAGTTAGCAAACATCCTTCACACCAAGGGCTTCAAAATTACCATCATTCACACCCAATTCAACTCTCCAAATCAATCAAACTACCCTCAATTCACCTTCGAATCAATCTCTGATGGGTTCTCTAAATCCAAAGATGAGAGTTTGAATCTGGATACTAGTAATTATGTCATCAACTTCATGAACAAAAGCTGTATCGAGCCGTTCAAGGGTTGCATGGCTAAGTTGCTACAACAGGAGCAAGTAGCTTGTTTGATCTCCGATTCACTATGGCACTTCACTCGATCTGTTGCAGAGAGTCTAAAACTCCCAAGAATCGTATTACGTACTAGCAGCTTGTCCTGCATCCCTGTTTATGCTGCCTTGCCTGGCGTCCATGAAAAGGGCTACTTTAAAACCACAATTCAAGAAAAGCTTGTGCCAATGACAAAAGAAGACATAGACAAGATTTACAAAGGTGAGTTAGAGGAGGACAAGCTTGGGTTGATATCTAGCATGATCAAAGAAACAAAGGCGGCTTCAGGAATCATAGTGAACACCTTTAAAGAACTCGAAGAAATTGCATTTTTAGTCATATCCCAAGATTTTAGCATTCCGACTTTCCCAATAGGTCCATTTCATAAGTATTTTCCAGCCTCTTCAAGCAGCTTGCTAGAACAAGATCGAAGTTCGATTTCATGGTTAGACCACCAACCGATCAGCTCTGTAGTGTATGTGAGTTTTGGGAGTATTGCTCAGATGGGTGAAGCTGAGTTTACTGACATGGCTTGGGGGTTGGCAAACAGCAAGCAACGGTTCCTATGGGTGGTTCGACCTGGTTCAGTCTCCGGCTCTCAATGGCTCGAGTCGTTGCCTAAAGGGTTCATAGAGGAAGTAGGAGAGAGGGGATGCATAGTCAAATGGGCTCCTCAACAAGAAGTATTAGCTCATCAAGCAACAGGAGCGTTTTGGACTCATAGTGGATGGAATTCAACATTAGAAAGCATATGTGAAGGTGTTCCTATGATCTGCTCACCTTGTAGTTATGACCAACCAATAAACGCAAGATATGTAGCGGATGTCTGGAAGATAGGAGTGATGTTGGATAATGGGATGAACAGGGAAGAGATTGGTAGAGCAATAAAAAGAGTAACTGTCGACAAAGAAGGTGCTGAGATGAGAGAGAGATCCAAATCTCTTCAGGAGAAGGTAAACCTTTGTATGAAAAAAGGTGGCTCTGCATATCAATCCTTGGAGAATTTAGTCAACTATATCCTCACTTTCTAGTGTATTTAGATTCCGACTACTGAACTACTTGCATAAATAATGATGTAACCTATTTTTACATATATGATACTTTTATTCAGAATAAATTTATGTAACTAGGTTCGAATTCAGTTACCAAACTAGATTAAAGTGTGAACATCCATGTTGTGCTAATAAAGCTTTAACGCCAGGCTGAAATGTGTACGTGGATCTCCTAACCTGGATATAGTGATTACATAGTTTTGATGTCCTGAATCAGACGCTCCAAATTACAATAAGATGATCCACCTTCCATCAAGCATTGTTTTGCAAATTTGGCCATCTGGTCTGCTGACTTCCTGAACTCATCTTTCCTATCCTCCATCAATTCTCTCACAGTATTCTCTACAATCACTCTGTCACAAGTATCCTTCATGTCCACACCCAACTTCCATACTTCCCCCACAAATCTACTATTCACTTGTTGGTCCAAAAAATAAGGCCAACAAATCATTGGCACCCCTTCAACCACACTTTCCAGGGTTGAGTTCCACCCGCTATGTGTTAAAAACCCACCCACAGCACTGTGGGCCAAGACCTCCTCTTGTGGTGCCCACCCGACAACATATCCTCTCTCCTCTGTGGCTTTAGACAGTTCTGGTGGGATCTCAGTTGAATCACTAGTAACCGAGTCTGGCCGTATGACCCACAAGAAACGGGACCCGCTGTTCACAAGCCCATGCCAGAACTCCATGTATTGCTCCTTTGTTATTACAGCAATACTTCCAAAGCTAACGTACAGCACCGACTTTGGTGGTTGCGAGTCCAGCCATGTAATACAACTCATATCCTCTTTCCACAGACTGTTTGAAGAAGACAGTGAAGAGGATGATTTCCCGGCTAGCTTGTACTTGAGATGAGAGTGCAGTGGGCCAACAGTGTACAGATTTGGACAGGATGCACGTATTTGGGAAAGTATAGGACCCTCTAGATCATCAAATGTGTTAAGTATAAGCCCATGAGCTCTTGGGTTTTCTATACTTTCAGGGAGATAGAGGTTCAAGTTTGGGTCTAACAAATTGCCAGAGCGACAAAATGCTGGAAGATCACGCCGCCTGAAGAACCCTTCCATGCCTGGTATACTTTTTATTGGTGTGTCCAATTCGTTACCTGCGACAAATCCAAATAAATTACATATCTTTTCTGTCTTATACATACATTTCCTATAAAACATGGAAATAATACTGGAAATAGAACCCAAAAAAATAAGTAGATAACGCACCAGCAAATGGGAGTTCACCAGATTCAATGAGCTTGGGAAGACAGAAGAAAACCCACAGACAACAAGCACTAATTGTACGAACATATATAATGGGTATTTGCACCTCATTAGCTACATCACAAGTATACCCTAAGATTCCATCTGCAATTATACATGTTACTGGTCTGCGTGAACCTGAATTTAGTTTGCCAGAAGTCAAGAGATCTTTAAGGAGGATCTTGTTTTTAGTTTTTAAAGAGTCAAACATTTCCATAAGCGCACCCCCAGAGCGAGGATGGTCTTCAGGTAGGCCATCAGATATGGTTTCTAGTTGGAAACCAGGGTAACCATCAAATCGAGATTGTATGTTGGAGTACTTGTGAAGCCGAGTGTGAATATGGTCGGTGACAAGGAAGGTGATATGGATACCAGAGAGACACAGAAGCTCAGCTAGCTTGAACATGGAGTTCACAGGACCTTGCAATGGCAAGGGGAATATCAGTACATGAGGTGGGAGCGTTTCTTGGTCCATCTCAGATATAGTGTTTCAATTGTGTTGTTTATGGCTCTGTAAAAGGAACATCAATAACTGATTACATGCCACAAGTCACAAATCTACCAAAAATGGCAAAGCATACTAAATTATAAAATAATTCATCTCTATGACTGCCCACGACTACAAAACCCTTCATAATACGTAATGTAACAAAAGAGAACACTCATCCCTTGGTTCCAAAACTAAAGCCCTCATTTAACTAAGAGAAATCACATCTAATACCTATAAAATTCATATTTTGTGTTAATATTTTCAGTCATTTAGCTCATAAAGTTAGATGTGCTTGGTTGGAGGTTTTATGGGATAAGAAATGGGAACGGTAATGATTAATATTGCTTGGTTAGGTGGAATATAATCAATCATTACCCATTAATGGGTAATGAACCATTCCCTGATAAATTGGGGGTAATGGATTCAGCTATGTATATGTATCCACCGATCACCACAACCATCACCAACAACCACCAATATCGCTACCACCACCGACCACCACCACCATCATCAGCGCAACCACCACACCATCGTATATCGTCGCACTAGGGATGAGTTTTTGACCGAAAAACCGAACCGGAACCGAAACCTGTTAGAACTGGATTAGAGTTTTCGGTCCGGTTATCAGTTCTCCTAAAACCTCATTTTCGGTTTTCGGTTCTTTCGGTTCCGGTTCCACCTGTTATCGGGTAATTTGGTCTTAGAACCGGAACCAGTTTGTATGAAATTTTGTATTTGTCATATGGTTGGCTATGAACTATTATTTTTGGTGATATTGTTGGTTATTGAACT
>JAUEJL010022097.1:0-21723 GCA_032274825.1 Drosophyllum lusitanicum | reverse complement strand
TCCATTGACTGTAAATGTGTGACCCTATGGGTTTATTTATTATCAGTAATATCGTATTAATTTGTGTCTTGTGCACACAGAACCAACAGTTTGAGCAATCACGTATACAACTTCAATTGTAGGGGTTTTAGATATGGCTAAGTTAAGTTGGGTTATTTGTTAGTCCACTTGTTTTAAATCTTTGGCCCAAGTTCTATGTTGTATTTATTTATTTATTCACTAACTATTATTATTTTTTAGGGTATTATACACAGATTGTCTTCATCGGTTTCACTATCACCCAAAAAGTTACCAAGATCATCACATATCTCCACCTTCTTGGTGACATTCTCATTTGTAAGAATCATCGATTTCTCATCAAATGTTACATCTCGACTCAAAATCACTTTCTTTTCCACCGGAGACCAAATTCTATAGCCTTCTACACCATCATCATAACCCATAAACACACTTTTCTTGGCCCTCAGTTCCAATTTTCCATCATTCACATGATAATACGCTGAATACCCAAACACTCTAAGCTTTGAATAATCCAAGGGTTTATTGGTCCAAACATCAATTGATGTTTTATAGTCAATGGCGGTTGTTAGTAAACGATTGATGAGATAACAAGTCGTATTAATCGCCTCGGCCCAAAACCCACGAGTTAAAACGGCATTTGATAATAAACACCTTGCTCTTTCTAACAAGGTTCTATTCATCCGTTCGGCCACTCTATTTTGTTGGGGTGTATACCGAACCGTTTCGTTTCGTGCAATCCCATGTTCTTCACAATACCCAATAAAACTCTTTTGAACAAAATTCCAACCCATTGTCAGTTCTTAGCTTCTTGTTCTTACTCCCCGATTGATTTTCAATTAAAACTTTCCAAGTCTTGAATTTTTCAAATGACTCCATTTTGTATTTTATTATGAAAACACGTGACGGTCCCCAACAATCCGCATGTAAGTAATCCAAAGGAGCTTTAGTTTGATGAATGGATTTTGAGAAGCTTACCCTATGTTGCTTTTCATGAACACAATGTTCACAAAATCCCAAGTTTGTCACTTTATGCCCATCCAAGAGACCTCGATTGTTCAATAGTTCCATGCCTTTTTCTCCAACATGACCAAGTCTTATATGCCACATTTTTGTTAAATCTAGGTTTGAATCTTGAGATTGATAAATAGCTACAGTGCCTTTGTCTAACACCATCTCTCCTTTTAACACATACAATGTTGATTCTTTAATTCCTTTCACAACAACCAATGCTCCTTTTGATACTTTAAGTACTCCACTCGAACCAGAATACTTGTATCCCTTTGCATCAAGAGTGCTCAACGATATCACACTTTTCTTTAAATCCGGAACATGTCTAACGTCGGATAGAGTCCTTACGATTTCATCATGCATACGAATCTTGATTGACCCGATGCCAATCACCTTGCATGGAACGTCATTTCCCATTAACACACTCCTGAAATATTGTTCTTTATATGTTGAAAACCACTCCTTGTATGGACACATATGAAAAGAACATCAAGAATCTAAAATTCATTCTTGTGAATTTTCCAAACAACAACTTGATACCATAGGTACCAAATCCACTTCCGAATTTGCATCTTCCTTGGCCATATTTGCATTTGAACCAATTGACTTGTTCTTGGGGCAATCTATTTTCTAATGGTCTGTTTCACCACAATTATGACAAGTATCTTTTGAACCCGGTTTTCTACTTCGTGACTTTGACCTTCCTCTTCGTTGTTTCCCCTTTTCTTTGTGTGACCGATCACCATTTCGGTCACTTCGAACGACATTCAACCCCACCGGCTGAAATTCTACACCATTTCCCGATGCTTTGTGATGAAGTTATCGTGAATGGAGATTAGACCTTACCTCTTCAAGTGAGATGGTATCCCTTCCAACAACAAATGAGTTCACAAAATTCTCATATGATGGGGGTAAAGAAACAAGCAAGATTAACGTCGCATCTTCATCTTCGATTCTTACTTCCACGTTCTTTAGATCCATCAAGATTGAATTCAACTCATCAAGATGATCGTTAAGAGCTGATCCCTCCCTCATCTTTAACGAGAACAATCGTTGTTTTAGAAGTAACTTGTTGGTCAACGATTTCGTCATATACAATTACTCCAATTTCAGCCATAGACCCACTACGGTTTATTCATCCGCAACCTCATAGAGTACCTCGTCCGAAAGTGACAACAAGATCGTTGAATGGGTCTTTTCATCTTGTTGATTGAACTGGACATCCTCCATGTTTTCGGGTCTTTCACCCGATAATGGTTGCCAAATCCCTTCACGTTTCAACAGCGCCTTCATCTTGAGCAGCCATAGACTGAAATTATTCTTCTCGGTGGACTTCTCAATCATTGTTAAAGGTGGAGTCATCTCAATACTGTTATCTAGTTCTTCAAAGGTTCTTGAATCGGTTATCAACTTCTTGAAGGACAGTCAAGAAAATGTCCAAGAAATGACCCACTATGCTCGAAAAATATTCCAAGAAAACCCACTGTCTTCTCCAAGAACACCCACTGTGCTTGAGAAAATAGACTCAAGAAAACCCACGGTTCTTCTCCAGCGATTCGATTGATCCGTCGCCGTTTGCCTCTTTCGTGGCTTCAAGGTTGAATGTCGATTACAAGTTATCAACTGAACACTCTCGAGAAATTGCACCTTGCGCCTTCAAGAACCGTCACAACAGACTCTTCTTCTCCTGCGAGTCGATTTGTAGTCACCGGTTACCTCAAAGAATAAAACCCAGAAAATCGAGCTCTGAAGCTATGATACCACTTTGTTGTGGTTTATGATCGACAATGGCACATACACAAACTGGAAATTGCTAATCGAACAAAGAATTATCAAGAATCTGAAAACGCTTTCTCTCTGTAAATTGCCTTTGAAAAATGAAGAAGACGAGTAAAGAAACAAGTCGTACAACATATATTTATATACAAATGTCAGTTGGTAAGTAAACTTTGACATTAACACCCTCAACTATCACCTTATTTACACACTTTATCTTTTAGACTAATTGGTTAATTAGAATTTTAAAAAGTTGATAAACTCTTTATAAGGGCTTATAAATTTATCAAATTAAGGGAAAATGATGTCTGCAACTAACAATACTTAAGTTAGATGTTGTTACACTTACGTATCAGTTAAATTACCTAAGTTAGATGTTGTTCATTCACCAATTCACATCAATATTTGCCTACATACACGACTTTTTCCTCCACTATTGTGTACGTCACCCTTCACCCTCCTCCACACAATCGCTGCTAGCTAGCGTATGCCGCCAAACATCTCTTTTTATATATTTTGGTTTTGATTTAACATACTATGTCATGTGCTGCTTTATTTCTTAACAAACCGTGCGGCACTAGCTCTTACTAACGCTAACTCAACCTTACTTTCACTCTAAGTTTACGAGATCGTATGAGAGATTAAAGAGAACACTTGAAACTCTTTCAAGAAATGCTCTACACTTGTATTGAGAACTCACACTTGATTTACAACTTATTGATTACAAATGAGCATGACTAGCCTGTATATAGGGGTGCCATGAACTCTAGAATGTTTCATACACCTCCTTTTAAGGAATATTTTAGGTTTTTCCAACTTAAATTGTTTAGAACAATCATGTCTTCCTATATCATTTCATAAGGTTCTACAAGGTTCTTCAAGTTTCTCTACTCTTTTAGAAGGTACTAGAAACTTCTACAAACTTCTATAAAATTCTATGCCGTGTTATTATTATGACTTGATTTTTATTATTAAAATATTTTATTATAAGCAAAATTAGTAGATTTTACGTAATAGTTAAAATGATAAAGTAAAAAAAATAATTGAAAAATCATGTATAAACATATTGCATTAATGATCACACTTGATTACAGGGGCCAGTCTAGACAAAAAAGGGTCAAGTAGACTCGCCCTACACAAAACAATATCGACACCTGCCTTTCTCTTTATTTTTCTTGGTTCTCGCCTCACATATCCTCCTCCTCCTCTGCTATTCTCTCTCATCAGATATTGTTTTTCTCGGCACAAATTCATCGCAATCCTCTTCCTCTCTGTCATCCCATTTGTCAATCCTTGCTCATTCAATTAAATAAGGAAAAAGGTCAATCTGCATGCGAATGTTTACTATATCAATAAGCGTTGATGATGCTTATAGAATTTAGTCGGTGTTGAAAAATTGCGGTTCGTATTATTCTCAATTATGTTGTTGTCAAGAGACGCCCATTCTGTAGTTGAAATTAGGTTTTCCTGGGTTATGTGAAAAGGTTCCTGCTTCTTTTTAAAGAATTTTTTTAGTTTCTTGGTGTGTGTGGGTGCCCTGACCCGAATCGATTGTTAATTTGGATCGTTTTTTATGGAAATTGGGTGTTGATTTGATTATTATAAAGTGGGGTTGAGTTTTTACAAACCCTAGTCGAGGTGTAATTACGTACATATAGATCTGAGTACAGATTAGCAGTTTATGTTGACCGCGAGAGTTAATTGAAGCGGTAATCATGGATCATGTTGTTGGTGGTAAGTTTAAGCTCGGAAGGAAGATTGGAAGTGGATCTTTTGGCGAGCTTTATTTAGGTAAGTTTCTTATTCTTTCTTTTGAGCATCATGTTAGGTATTATATATATATGTGTGTGTGTTATAGCAGGTAATTCCTTTTTTGTTTGATGATATGCAGGTGTTAATATTCAAACTGGGGAAGAAGTTGCTGTTAAGCTGGTATTGACCTCCTTTCCTGATGTTGCTTTTGATATTAGATTGCTTGACCAATCCATCGATTGGTTAATTGATACACGGGGTGTCTGGATGTGATTTTTAATGCGATTCTTAGATATTGATTAAGCCTAATAAGATAAGAAGTTGTAATAAAATCTGTTGTTGCAAGTTCCAATTTTGGATGTGCTTCCTTGAGTCTATGTTTGGTAAATTCTGATTAGTGTACATAAGTAATTGTACACTACCAAGTGATGATATGTTTTGTTGTAGCAAGTATCAAAATGATTATTTTACACCAAAACAATCAAATAGTCATAAGTTTACATAACACTATAAAGGGAGAATCAGATAATTACTATCAAATTGCACCATCCAAACGTCCCTGAAAGTTATGTTCAAATAGGATTCTGTGCAAGTGTGTACACCGTGATTGTTTCTGTTTATGTAAATAGCATCCATTGATGAAAATCATAGCATATAATAATTTCGGTGCAAATTTGTGCTTTATTAGTTTCCTTGTCAAGCCTGTGGATTTGTTTAGCTTTCTATTACGTCATTCATTCAACTACTATAGTATGAGCTGAAACTGGAATTATTATGTAATTGAATAATCTACTTGCATGTGTGATCGAATATTAAATGTGTGTCCCAAATTCGGTACTTCTGCAATGCAACATTAATCTCTGCTAGCCTTTTATTATGCCCAACTTCTTTTTAAGATCACAGCAATGCATCTTAAATTCTTAATACGGAATTCTGTGCGTGTTCTGGTCTTTTACCTGTAGTGTTGGCCTTTACTTTTTATTGCCATGTTTTGTTGATTCAGTCATGTCTACTTCTTAAAGGATATACTGTGAATGCTCTTACCTTATTCGAATATTATCCTTTCAATCTGTAGCACACGTCTAGGTACATTTTTATCAAATATGCATGTGTTTTCTTTTGAATATGTCTAATGGTACGTTCATATAAAATATAAGCAAGAACGGATTTCTACTTTGACCTCATTTCATTGTTCAGAGTCACAGTGCAAATAACTTGCGGCTTATTTGTTTTTCTGTTTGCATTTTCCGTAAAGGGCTGATTTGTGAATTGCAGTACACGTTGGCAAAAATAAGTTGTGACAGAAAAGAGAAGAGCAAGAATTTTGTGGTGTCACTTGGTTATTGCAAACTAGCAGCTTTTTTTTTATTATCAACATATTTACCATATGTGTTTTCCTTACTAGAAAGTGTTTGATTTTCTTTTATGATCAAACTTATTTCTCAAATACATTCCAGGAACCCACCAAGACAAAGCATCCTCAACTTCATTATGAATCAAAAATATATATGCTTCTTCAGGGAGGAAGTGAGTCTCTCTCTCTCCCACACACACACACACACACACACAAAATCTAGTTTTGTTAAGCTTTGTGTCATTGTTTAGATCAATTGTCTCTAAACCCGAAAACATGGCCATATTCTAAAAGTTCATTGAACTATCCTTGCTACTGAAGAAGAAAATCTTTCAAAATGCTTAATTTATATCATATTTCCTCGATGTGGAAATAAGTGCACTGATGATCTTAAATTCAATGTTATATCTCCAATTTTAAATATTACCCAAACAGTTCTATTTATGGACCTCCTCATTCTTTTTAACTTTATGTATTTATTATTATTATTATATAATGTAGTTTGCTTGGACATACCATTTCCATCTGATGAGCAAACAAAAAAATCTTGTATGTGAGGAGGTGCATATATTAGTTTTTACAATTAGCAACTTGGATATATATTGTTAAGGTATTGTTGAGCAGTATATTATAGCCTCTGTGTAACTCATCTTATAATAAAGATATCAGTTTTATAAAGTCATAAGTTAAGCTGATATATGACAATAATTACCGTCTGAAATAACGTGGTCATTTGTTTGTCTTCTTAATGAAGCGGGAGTACCTAACCTTAAGTGGTTTGGAGTTGAGGGCGAGTACAATGTGATGGTCATTGACCTCCTTGGACCCAGCCTTGAAGACCTTTTCAACTATTGCAATAGAAAGTTTTCTTTGAAGACAGTTTTAATGCTTGCGGATCAATTAGTAAGTGCTAATGGTCCCGTTATAGAGTGGCTTTGACTTCAAAATCATTCCTTATCGATGTCAAATTTTGCAGATAAATAGAGTTGAGTACATGCATGCAAGGAGTTTTCTACACCGCGACCTAAAGCCTGACAATTTTTTAATGGGCCTGGGCCGCAAGGCAAATCAGGTGCTTTTTTTAGTAAAAAAATAATTGTTGTCTTGCTTCTCTTCTTGGTTTGTTTTTTTGGTCTGAAAGTTGCCCAAAGTCGACTTCTGATGCATATAACCTCCTAAATTGTTTTGTTGAAAGAATCAGATTATTATTTCTAAAATATTTTTTTTCTTCAATTGTTCACAAAATTGACTACAAAGTGATAAATAGGATTAGACTTTCCCTTCTCAGTATCATATGGTCCTTGTTATGGTAGGTGTACGTCATTGATTTTGGCCTTGCAAAGAAGTATAGGGATCTTCAGACTCAGAGACACATACCGTACAGGTATCTTGACTACTCTCAAAGTTTAGTTTTATTATTTTTGGAAAGCATCTCAGCTTTCATAATTGAGCCTTGATAGTTGATACTGCCTTGATCATCCTCTAACTTCACAAATAATGTTTTTCTAAATGCTTTTCTTTTGTCTTGTCTTTAGTCATTATTTCTATATTCGAGAACTGTAACATGGTTTTTTTCATCAGGGAAAACAAGAATCTCACAGGCACGGCTCGCTATGCTAGTGTCAACACACACCTTGGAGTCGGTGAGTGGTTCATTTGTATCCGTGATTTGTTATGGTAATAGATAAGTACATTAATGTATTTTAATTTCTTACTGTACATGTGACTATGCAGAACAAAGTAGACGGGATGATTTGGAATCACTTGGTTATGTCCTTATGTATTTTTTAAGAGGAAGGTGACTCATTGTTTTGGTTTATCTTTTCAACTTCATGCTGCTCATTGTTTTTCCATTTACAATGTATCTGCATTTTTGTGTTAGTCTTCCCTGGCAGGGACTGAAAGCAGGAACAAAGAAGCAGAAATATGACAGGATAAGTGAAAAAAAGATGTTGACTCCAATAGAGGTACATTTTTTAAGGCGTATTTATTTGTGACTATGCAGTCATATAAACTCGGTCAAGCCAAAAATTGTTTTAACAGGTGCTATGCAAATCATATCCGTCAGAGTTCATATCATACTTCCATTATTGTCGATCTTTGAGATTTGAAGACAAACCAGACTATTCATATTTGAAGAGGCTTTTCAGAGACTTATTTATTCGTGAAGGTGAATGAAGAATCACAGCATGTCTCATATGTTGATACCTTAGTATCATTTTTAATTCACGGAGCATCTATAAACTCTACATGTGTAGATATACGTTAACCTAGACCTAAAAGATCTTTTTTTTGTTTAATCAGGCTATCAATTTGACTATGTTTTCGATTGGACGATATTGAAGTATCCACAAATTGGTGCCAGCTCCAGAGGACGAGTCAGTGAAAAATAATTTCTGTTGCTGGTATATATATATATGTCCTTTATAAAAAGATATATTCATCTCGTGTTCTTTTTGCAGATTCAAATCGGAAATGCTGGTCAAAATGTTGGGACATCTGCCGAAAAACCAGGAAGAACTTCAGGTATTATTTAGAAGTAGGTTGAAAGTACCCTAAGTTTATTTTTAATCCGTAAAACCTGCACCGTCTTGTTTTTTTTCCTTTATCTTATTAGAGAAATAATATAATTTCTGTAATCAAATATGGCACCCTAATTCTTTATAAAGAAGTTCAAAGTTTTGGGAAGAAGTGCTCTTGGTCAAACCAACCTGACCCAACTTGTTCCTGTCAGTACCAATAATTACCCATTTTGACCTGAACCCGTTGACCCGTTACCCAGACCGTCCGACCTGTCTATTTTACTACTGCTACTTAGAAGTATGATCTCAAAGAAGAAAGCTTATGGACACTCCTAAGTGAATCTTAATATCCTTTTCTTGACTCTGCTTACAACCGTGGCTTGCTTCCTTCCTGTAGCTGGACAAGATGCTCGTGAGACATTCCCTAGAAGAAATCCATTAGTTGGTGGCCGCCATGAACATTCAAGAAACAGGACTTCGGAAGATGTTCCTTCATCAAAGGACGTGGTAAATTCCTAAATGTCTTCGTGTTTAAAAACTTGTTCTTTCAGGGCTTTCTTTTTCAGGTATTCATATTGAAGGGAAATCGCAAGAAAATGCAATGTATAATTCACCTTTTACCAGTATGCAATACTTTTTACTCATTTGATGCCAATATATCAATGTGTGCAGCTTGTTCCTTCAAATGGTAAAAAGAAGACATACTAAATGGTATGCAAGCCTGCATTAAATGGTCTGAAATTGCATATTTTGGTAAAAAAAAAGGTTAAAAAGTATGTTGCATGTTCTGGTAAAAAGTGAACAGCACCATTTCTTGCAGTCTGAGGTTTGAAAACATTTAGACATTATGAAACACTTCCAGATAGATCTAACTATGCTTTTATCAATGTACACAGCAACCTGATTCAGAAAAAGTCCGATCTTCCCGGAACGGGAGCTCATCAAAACGAGCCTCCTTTCTAAGCACCAAACCAAGTTCTTCAGCAGATGGCAGATCAAGCCGACTTCTGTCGGGTAGTGGGCCACGCTTATCTACTACTCAAAGAGGATATGAAACCAAACCATCAGGCTTCTCTGGTACTTCAAAGGGTGGCCGTGAAGATCCTCTCAGGAGCTTTGAGTTCCTCCAAATCAGGAAGTAAAGTAACAACAAAATACCCTGCAAGTTTAAGTTGTGTAAAAAATGGGAAAAGTTCGTCTTTTAGGCCTCAATATGACGTCAATCATATCCAAAGAATGAGTTTTCCTTTGTGCGGGAATTTACAGTCTATGTATTTGTACTCTGTGGAATCAGTTAAAATTTATTAAGGCAAGTAGACTGTGATGTTGTATCTGTGCTTTAGAACAAACAATTTTCTTTTTATTTTCAGGATGAAGTTTTGGAAACATATTTTGAATCATCTGATGGTCTGATTGTTGCACAAAGCTCAGATCGGTTGGTTTTATCGTATTTGTCTTTCATGTTATTCCTCATCCCTTACGTATTTCAATGTGCTTGGGTGCTCGTTTTGAAATGACAAGCTGTTTCTGGGATAACCAGCTCTAATACATAAAAGACCAATGATTAGCTCTAATACTTAGTAGACTGTTAAGGATTATCGCAAAAGTTTTTCTTAAATGGGAGTCAAGAGTGATCGAGGTTATGTCGGAAGAAATGATAAATAGGTGAGATTATTGACCTCTTAATTGCATTGATAGCAACGGAATCACCTCTTTTCCCAGATATATCAATGTATGATCATCATCTTTGGGTTTTGATATCAGCTTGTTTATGCTTCGTTCACTCTATGATTAAAGGTTCTTGATGGTTAGTGGTAAAAATATTATAACATGAGAATAGGTATAGATGGGCGTTAAGGTGGCATTCGGTGTTTTCCGGGATGCCACCCTGGCCCTTGGTTAGAGTTGTTTCATCACTTGATGTTGACAACTATCTTTTTTTCCAACAGGTATGCCAAAGATTAGATTTCTATGCCTTCAGAATTCTTCTCCTGTAGATACTAGTCTAGTATGTATTCAAATTTTAGGCAGAATATATTTTTGTAAAAGCAATTGAAGAAAAATTAATACAAGATTGGGTGAAAATAAAACTAAAAGGCTGAAAGCTCTAGGATGTGAAAACAAAAAAAAGAGAAGGTATACTACATTTTATTTATGGTCTGTGATGTAATTTCTCAAGATCATTAAAGTAGACTTCAAACAATAGTCTCGGAATATGAGATCTCTATTCCCAAAAATGTAATTTGCTAATAAATAATACAAAGCAAATTTTGAAAATTTAATACATTATAAGATAATTTTTTAAGCAAGTTAGACATACACGATCACAAAATATATACAACTGAATACATTACAATAAAGTTAACGCAACTGACGAAGACCTAAAGCTTATAAATTGATGCATGTCGTCATTTATGTTTTTATGCATATAGTTATTTTGAAATTCTAGTTAGTCAAATTTAAAGAAACATTTGATGAAAAATGAAAAGATAATATAACATATTCTAGTTAGTCAAATTCCCTAGGAATATAATCGGGCAAGTCAAGTTGACACGGTGTCAAACTCGACATTGACTCAATTAGAAAACTCGAAACTTGACTCAAGCTTTTATTTTCAAGCTTGAGCTCGATAAGCTTGATGGCATTATTGATCTAAGCTCGGCTCAATTCGATTGTCAGAATTAGTAAATAATAATATCAATCAGTTTAGTAGTACTTTACTCGGACACTTTCAAGCTTGAGTTCAGCTCGACTAAACCCGAGCCGATTTCGAGTATTTTCAGAGTTGGTTTTGAGTAGCTTACAAGTTGTTAAGGCTAGATTATTACCCCGGTCCTGCTGAAGCCTAAATTGAGTATCAACTAAAGTTGAGTACCAGCATAAACCGACCCTTATCAGCATAATCTTACCCACTACCATGGATGATCAACGTAAGCTGATCATGACAATTACTTGAAAGCAGTTACTTGAAAGTTACAATAATTCTGCAATTAAATAACATCCGTATTTGGGCGATCTTGAATGGAATAAACACACACTCATTTAGAGGTGGCTGGCTAACTGGATATGCAGATTGTTTACCACATGTGATAGGATAGGATGTTATGACGCAGCAATCAAAAAGTATGTTGCAATTTCTCCACAAGGAAAAAGTATATTACCATGGTCGTATTTTTCTAGACATACATCCAATTCCAAATACCCATGCTCCAACCACTTTTCATGTCGTAGTAGTTGACTATCAACAGAAAGGATTATGTAAGTATGATCCCCCCTTCCTCCGGGGTGGGGCGACAAGCCAATCAATGCATGGTGTCCCAACAAAGCTCGAGATTAAGTCAAACTCATGGATATAACCTCTCAACAAATATACTTTATCTTCAACATAATTTGCCAATTTCGGCAAATAAAAACACTTAATCTAGAGCTGAAAGTTATCGTGATGTATTTGTGAGTACATCAAATGATGGAAACATGTACAAAAGTGCAGAAAGCTATGTGGATAATTCATGACTCATGGACCATATGATGCATTTTGATCAACGGAATTTAACCTCTTAGGGCCGCCAACCTCTTCTCTAGATCATCTATTCCGGAACTGCATGCATCACACCAACATGTTTCAATAAGATTAAGATCAAGATGGATTTGAAATATATGAAAATATGATTTTTTATTTGCGAGAACAATAATTTGTTTTGTAAGTACAGTGGCTTGAAACATCACTCATTTAAAATTTTACATCCTCCCCAAAGATGCAATGTTTGACCATAGGTTTGTTCATAAGTGCTATGGTTTGTTCATTACTCAATTTCAACAAAAACCAGTGTTTTTTGGGCATTTTAGCAAGAAAGATAGCTAGTAATTCAAACAAGTACATGGAAATTTATGGACCAAATAGCTATCTATAATAACTGATTACTATTTACGAACGAGCAAAAATGAAATTTTGGTTTAAAATGTAACAGAAAAGGAAATGTTGCACTTAATTTAGGATATCCCTGCATAGAAACAAGTAAACTTATGATGGGAAAAAAGAGGAAGCAAAAAATGGAGACAACGTATTAAATTTCACCTGCCAACATCCTCTGTATTTTTCCCAGCAATTTTTCCTTTGGGGGCTGATGATAACTGTGAAAAGTTCCAAGTACAAATTAAATTAGTTGACTAACATATACAAGAAGACGATTAACATCTTAGAATGAAATTTAATGACTACAAACCTGTGAAGCCACATCAACACCAATCTCATCTAGCACCTACAATATGAAACATAGTAATTAGATAATTTCTGAAAAATAAATTGAGTGATGATAAAATCTGTGTCACCACTCACCAGGTAATGTGTGTACAGATTTGAGTTTTGGAACTGATTGTCTTGTTACTGTGACTTGAACTCTCAATTTATCAGTTCTTTATTTTTTATTTAAGTTTGGATAAACGTGTTTTACTTCTCATTATCCAATTATTTAAAACTTAAACAACCAGTTTTGGGATAATCAGCTTCATACCAACCGTACCAAAATTGACTAATAAAGAGTAAAATAAAATTA
The DNA here is from genome assembly GCA_032274825.1 of Drosophyllum lusitanicum. NCBI lineage: Eukaryota > Viridiplantae > Streptophyta > Magnoliopsida > Caryophyllales > Drosophyllaceae > Drosophyllum > Drosophyllum lusitanicum. The sequence goes on along the minus strand of JAUEJL010022097.1, from coordinate 8,737 downwards.
CCCGTCTACCATTCTTCTAACCTAATTTGAGTGACTTTTATATTCAATCACAAACCATCCCTACTTTAAATTTTTACAACAAAATGTCCTTTCTGGTCATTTAATCTATTACTTTGTCAGATAATCAGCATTTGCCACATCTGATTATTACAACATCAAGCAGCAGAAGCACATCCAAGCATTATTTTTTACAGATTCATTCTATCACATGTATTTATCTGATTTTGATTATTCAAAAATCACATATCACTTTCAAAACACACATCCAAACACCCTGCTGAAAATGTAGAAAAGAAACACACATATTGGCATATTGCAAGAAATGCTTATGAGCTTAAATCAAACTTTCAGGCTATAAAGAAAAGCTTTATAGATTATACCTGGTTTGTTAGCTCATCAGTTTCATCTTCAGCTTCGTCATCATCAAGAACATCATCTATGGCCTCTGACATCATCTCAGTCTGCAGGACAAAAGGAGTGGGAAGATGTAAGTTTTATGGTCATTTGTTTAGGCTGTTTCTCAATCCCACTTTCATCACATCATGAACATGAACCTCAAGATTAAATGGACGAAATAAATTAACCCAAGCGAATATCTGATGAACCAGTATACCGTGACAACTTATTCTTGCAAAAAAATGATGCTTTCCTATTTTATATTGGAAGGATGTACACTATCTTACAGTCATATCCATTTGTGCAGATTGCTTCTGGAAATCTTGCATCACTTTCATTTGCTTTGCAGGAGCCATTTCCTGCAGAGGAACAAATTCACATGAGGGAAATGCTTTTAAAAAAAATTACATAAGGGAAATAACAAAACAGTTATTTACCAAGACATAGACTATTTAGTCTTAGCTATAAGTGAAGATGAATAAATTACAATTCTACAAAGTCAGTGAAAGTAACTCAACAAGTTACAGGTAGAAAATCGGTGGGTCAGGTCAGTTGCGTAATGAATCAAAACAGTGGACTTTTCGAATGGGTCGAAACCGATTGGTTTAACTCACCAACCCTTCCTTTTTTTCTTCTTACTTCAACTTTATAAATTACAAGATTTTAGAAAAGTAATTTAAGAAGCTGAAAACTATAAGCCTACGAGTATAGTTTGGGCGACTTTTGGACTGTTTGACTTGTTTCCTTTTCAGCTAAGTTCTTAATCTTATCCGTTTGACCCATTATCAAAAACAGAAACCCCAAACTCACAATTGGGATGAAATGTCCTCTCACAATAACTAATGATGATAAATGCAAAATGAATAGGCTTTCTTCATCATGTCTTGCTGGTTCATTATCCATTACCCACAGAAGGACAATCTTTAACAAGTCTATTCTTAGTCGTAGACTTTCATCTTTATTATATTATATTTATTTTTATTATTTTCAGTAAAAAACATTCAGGAATATCAAAATGTGACTATAAAAGTATTACCTTATTCATTGCTGACATTGCCTTTGTAGCACCTTTCATCCCAACAGCCACAGAAGAATGTGCAGCTAATGCCTGAGACATATTGAACACATAGAAAACCATCAAACAGTCTAATTATGACAACAAGTAAGCTTCCATTTGAGGATCTACCTGTGTATGGGTTGCTATGCCCCTCATTTGAGCTCGACTACTTTGTAAATTGGCTATTTGTTGTCTGAGCCTAACCAATTGGCGCGCTAAAATCTTTGTTGCTGCCTGCACAAAACCTGTGTTAACGCTCAAAGGGTTCATCTTCAGATATATATTCTATGATTTAAAAATGTGAGTGTGTGTGTTTCTATATTTTTTATTTTTTTCACAAATTTAAGCCCTGTGAATTGAAATTACATACCTCGTTTCCTGTTTTAGCAGTTCTCTTTATTTCAGCAACAAGCTTCTTTTCCTGTTCCACTTGTAAGTATAAGATACTAGCATTCAATTTGGAAGGTATTTACAAAACGTGTATGACAATATGCATCAAACTCAAAGTGCTAGTTAACCTAGATCTCAACAAACAGTAATAAAATTCATGGAGATATTCAGCAACTACAGGTGTACAGTATGGCTGCAATCTGATTCAATATCGCAAGAAGTATCAAAATTCAGGTGCACACAATGTAATGAAACTCAAGACATACCTCTAATTGCAATGCTGTGATTTCCCTCTCTATACCTGAATCACAAAGAACAAAAAAACAAACATATGGTTCAACAGCAGTACCATCCAGCTTCTATGCATTACGCTTAAGATTAAAGATGCACAATATCAAGCAAGATACTATTGTAGGGCATGTTCATAATGCTGATTAGTCTCAAGATGAAACTCGGAGATAACAAGTGTCAAATAAAATACAGATGATGGATGCTATTTCTTCAGCATACTTTCATACCAAAGCCATAACATTTTCTTGAGTCTATTTCCGATGATATGAAAGATGAGCCCATCTCATCTTTATATAATGCATAGGGACTATCACCGTAAGAGTATTAGTTTGGGCAAGAAGGTTTGGCAAAAATAATAGATGGTTACATTCCTAACAGTACAGACTATAGTTCTCAAGCAAATACAGGAATAAATTTATCAGCACCTCCAGAGGGATAATATATCTTCCTTTTGGCTAAAGATTTAGCATTTACTTATCTGCTATGATCATCAAACGAGTGTTCCTTTTTCAATTTGACTATATGATTCTTTAAGCTCAGTAACGTAATAACCATCTGCATACATTATATGCTGGATTTTCATCAAATTTATTGATATGCTATTCGGTATACAACTAGTAGCATGTAAGCTGCTACAATACAATAATTTTTCATAACATATTAGATATCAAAATTAAAAACCTTAAGATAAAATCAAGCTCACCTCTAGTAGCATTGGCCATTTCTCGTTTACTCTCTCGAAGTGCTTCTGAATCATATTTAAAGAAGATACGTTAGCTAATGATCCAAAGGAACGATATTGCAGTTATAGCGATCAATAATGAATTGAACGAACAAGCCAACTAAACATAGCCCAAGAAATTTAAATAACTAAATATCGAAGTGATGTGGATAGACTTAAATTACTTGATCATGCTTGAATCCGGCCATGAAAACAGAATTACACAGTTCATAAACACGAATTTCGGCAATCAAACATGAATCGTGAACTATTTGAACTAAGATTCGTGTACACACAATTAATCTTAATCACAAAGAAAAGAACTAGGGCACGAACAACGTACCCTTGGGGGTGGGTTTCTTCTTGAAAATGTTCATGATTGATCGATCACTGAACCGATTGAGAGATCACAGAGGTATATGCTACGATCGTGATAAAATGACCAGATATTATGCACAAACAAACAGGATAGCAGTCGGACGATAAATATAACAAGGAATCTGGTCTTGTTATCAAGGATTTGATAAAGTTTAATTTATGGAAAACCCCTGGAAAATCATTTGATTTTGTTGATAAACTTTTGTAAGTTGGAAACCTCGTTGACATTCATGTATTTATCATTTTGTTAAAATTAAGAAGGAAAAAAAAACCTATGACACTTCGATCATCACATGTAGTTAGTTATGTTTAGAGTAAAAAGTGACTTTTAGATTATTTTAATTTTAAATCATAGATAATTTGTTTATCATTTTTGATAAAATAAAGTTAATAAATTTACTATTTGTGCTTTATAGAAGATAAAATATATAATGAATAATCACCTACTTAAGAGAAACGAGTTTAAAAAAATCTATATTAAAGTTACAGTATTAAAGATCACCCAAAATGTCTATTTGATTATTTTATCAATTAAGTTCTAAATTAATATGTGTTTTGTCAAACACGAACTAATTATATGAGAATTACGATATCATGATAAGCGAATTTAAAACTATTATCTTATAAATTATAACATATTTTATTGTAGTTAATTATCTGATTTTGATTATTAAAAATATGTAATTTATTTTTAAAATGTGAATGATACTATTTTTTTGAATTAGACAAAGAGTGGTTAATAATATCTACATTACGAATAGTATTTTTTTTTCTATTCTTAACTATAATCCGTTAATATTGTTTTATTAAATACATCTTTATTAATATGTTAATTTCAAATTAGATATCGGTTAAACGGGTTTAAAATAGTATCTTTATAATATTACATAACGATTCACTTTGCCTATTACAAATTCTATAAGACTCATTATCTTTACAAGTGTGGTATTTTAATACTTGATGAGTCAACTTTAATCGAGCCGATCTCAAAATATCTTCATAGTCAATTCCAAGTTTTTTTCAGTTTAGTTACACCCTCCATTCCAACCCCGTTTCACTCCTTTTTATTACAATTTAGACCATCTATAATAATAGAGTTTTACCCCTCTAAAAACTTTTAAAAAGCTTTTAGTATTGCTCCCTTGTATAAAGACCTTTAAAAACTAAAAACTATGGGTTCCTCCCCATTTCATCCAATAAAAAAACAATTAATTAATTTATATTAATAAAGGTTTTGCATATAGGTAAGGTGATGTATAAATTTTTCAATGATATCTAAGATAACATAACTGTGTAAAGGATATGACTGCTCCAACAAACCATACGTGTAAAGTGTCAAGTGTAAAAAAAAATAATCTCAAAACTTAAGTTACTATTGCCTTGGGCCGGATATCTTGACTCCACGAGACGACGACATTCGGCCCATATAGAAATTTCAAAATAAAAGCCCAGCCCAACTGATCACTCCATGATAAGAGCCTCCGGCGTTGCAAACCCTAAATTTCGCTCTATTCATCACTACCGCACGAAGATCTTGTTTCTCGGCGCTCGACAGACAGGAATCTGAAAATGGTAAATCAAAACCCTAAATTTCACTTTTTCATCGAATATTGTAACTTGTATCTGATCAAATGGTCCATGTAATTTTGATTTCTGTAGCCGTTCAAAAGGTACGTCGAGATCGGAAGAATCGCCCTTGTGAACTACGGAAAGGATTATGGGAAGCTCGTAGTTATCGTCGATGTCATTGATCAAAACAGGGTAACTACGTTCTTTCTTGACTGTATTACAACAAATTCGGTTTTTTACTCGGATTTGATAGTTGATTCTGTTATATGAGCGTACCTTCTAGTTCAAGGTTTTACTTAAATTCTAATGTTCTACAGGAAAATGTGATACTTAGATTGAATCGCAATCTGATTAGGTATCTTTTTAGCTGTACGTATGGCTTGATTTATAACTGTTTCGAATTTAGTGCTCTGTTAATATTTTTCCTCCCTCTCGAGTTTGTGGAACCTTAGTATCCGAATGAAGGGTTATTTAGCTGAATTTTATCTATTTCCATCTGTATTATTATTTGAAATTGAATTGATTGAAAACGATTTGTGCCCTGTGAGTAACTTTCTTTGTTGCATGATTTGTTTACTGCACATCTTTTTTGTATAAATCACCAGAATATTGGTTACATAGCATTTAGACAAACAGTTGATACAATTGTTCATTTCATCTAGTCATTTTTTGTAAAACCTGATTTCATAGTTTCTTAAGAAAATGCTGGTAAATAAAACTACTCTTTTTATCATTTCAACAGCATGTGAGATAAATTGCATTACAACATAACAGGGTTATTTGATACTTGTCCATTTTAAGAGACTATACTTTTTAATTTCTTTTGGTAGGAATGGTTAATCATCTAGATTGCATTTTCAAGGCCGATCGATCTTGTTGCAAACTTGTTTTGATGAAGGCTTCTTTTGTTATTTTGTGTATGCGGCATTTCAGTTTGTTTACATGAAGTCATGTCTTATATGCTCAAATTTATTTGTATATGTATATTTTAAAATTAATCTATTTTTTTCTGAGATCTCCGTTTTTATTGGCAGGCTCTTGTTGATGCCCCTGACATGGTGAGAGGCCAAATGAACTTCAAAAGGCTAACACTTACAGACATCAAGATTGACATCAACAGAGTCCCGAAGAAGAAAACTCTTATTGCTGCTTTGGAGGCTGCTGGTAGGTATCAGGCTGTTTGTTGTACATGTTGAACTGTTGTGGCTTGCTTGCTCAACTGAAATTTCGGTTATTGCAGATGTTAAGAACAAGTGGGAGAGCAGTTCTTGGGGTAGAAAGCTTATTGTGAAGAAGAAGAGAGCATCACTTAACGATTTTGATAGGTTCAAGATCATGTTGGCTAAGATCAAGGTAACACACGTATAGGATGTATGATATTCATGATGAATATATGTTTGGGGCAGTTTACGTTAAATAATCTACATTATCTCTCTCTACTCTTACCCTTTTAGAGGTAGGAGTATATGAGTGTTACATCCTACCTCTCTGATACCCCTCCCCAGCAGGATTGGGTACTGTTACTTCATTTTCACCAACTCTATTCGTTGCACATATTGATTTCTCTATTTATTTTGGATCTGATGACGTGTTTGGTCCACTTTGGTCTTAGTAACTGTACTCATGGTTGTTTTTGCACTTTGTGATCTTGCAGAAAGCTGGAATTGTAAAGCAAGAGCTGGCTAAACTTAAGAAGGAAAGCACAGCCTAATATCATCATTTTGGTTTTATTATTATAGATTTTGCTGAAGTGTTGAGGAAGCCATTCTTGGAGGCTTAGAAACCTGTGTTTTTACCCCCTTGTCCCCTTCTTTTCCCTCTCCATTGTATCAAAGGAAACCTAATGTCAAGTTTTGAAACTACTGTTATGTTACAATTGTTTTTAAATGTGCTCTTTGGTAGCAGATTTGTTGATGTTGCACAATGAAAAATGCCAAACATCAGAAAACTGTCTGGGAAGGCATAATTCATGGAATTTTTTGTTCTGAAAAGAAAACTTGAGTATTTATTAACACGGAACCGAAAACTTTAAAACAAGAAACTAGTTAATGAAGCTATTTAGAGTTTTCTTTGAATTAAGTTTTTAATACGTGAATACCCTAACTAGTTTATTTGGTATTCCTTTTGACTCTTTAAGTTTTCTATTTATGTTACTTCATAAGTTTCAACTCCTGTTATTAACTACGAAAGTAATAAGTTCTAGCTACGACTATTGGTTTTAGTGATGCAATGGAGTTGGAAATTATATTAAAAGGATGTTCAGGAGATTAGCTGGAGTTGGAAAATGTAAAATGACTTAAAAGGAAATTATAACTAACAAAAAATTATTAAGGTAAGTTAATTAGGGTAATATGATAATTTTAATTATTATCATCTCAGTTTCAAGCAATAAACTAGTTGAAAAAAATTAGATTTTGGAGGATTAAATAATCTACAATTTTTTTCTATAGTTGAAACTGTTTCAGTAATCTTCTGGGTGATTTTGGAAGCCTAAGAAAACATTGATTAAAAGAGTTAATAAGCAACAGATTTAGAGGTGTTTGTTTTAGAGTATTAATTACTTATTTTTTATTTTTAACGAGCTTAGTTTTTCTGGTTTGTTTTTTATAAATACAGCTTATTTTTTTATTCTAATATATATAATAAGTTTATAAGTCAGTAAATAAGTTAAAAAAAACTAGCTTAAAAAAATTGTCTATAACAAACAACCGTAAGTCAAAAGAGCAAGAAAGACTAGTGCTTACAGTGAGCGATGCTTGGAATGGTATCGCCGATGATTCCCCGCTTTTTTGCCTATTAGGTAATCTAAGTAGAATTTTGATAGCTTTTGTCTTTTGTACATTCATGTTTTTTTGACTTTATCATTTACCATCATATTAGATTTATTTTTTAAGAATATTTTCTAAGTTATATATATCGAAATATAATGAATTTTGTTTGTTATAATATCTTACATAACAAACTAAATCTGAACCCGTTCTGTATTCAACGGGTATCCTAGTTTTCGTGTTCAACGGTTATATTGGTTTTATAAGACGTTAGATTAATTGATCAATGGTAAAGATTAGTTGTGACACTTAGATAAATAATTTAAAATATAATGATAGTTCCTTAAATACAACAAGGGTACACTTATCTTTTTATCTATCTCTCCCCTAATTTATCTCCTTCTCTCTCTCTCACGTTTCTATATATTCCTCCCCTCTTCATTATCTTCACCTAACCCTAATTGGGAGATACACAATTACACACCAACACAAAAAAGAAAAAAAAAACGCCGCCCATCTCATTTCTCTCTTTATACGCCTATGTCCAGAAATCAAACCAGATCAAAGGAATTTCTTTCGTTGCCAAAACATATTAGTATTGAATATTGTAAAATTAATCATAAAACTCGTTAATCTCTATGTTTAGTATTGAATATTGTAAAATTCATCATAAAACTCGTAAAAACTCATATATCATTGACCGTGTTTAGTATTGAACATTGTAAAATTTATTTTAAAACTAGTATTGTTTTGACTGTGTTCATTATCGAACACAAATAAGGATGAAAAACTCGTAATATTTTATGTGTGTTCACCGGTGAACTAGGTAAATTTAATTGTTTTTCTAGTCAATTATTTTTAATTTATTTGTTTTTCTATTAAAAATTTAGGAGAGATAAATAGATTGGAGAGAGAAAAGTTTTGATTTATCATTATGCCCTTTTAAATTAAAAAAAATAAAAAACAAGATTAATCTAGACCATTAGATCAAATACAAATAAGTGGCTGAGATTGCTTCTCGCACTTTTCGCAAACAAAACATTTTTCGCATGAACCCTCCCCTCTATACTATATTATAAAGCATTTAGGTCTTTTGTTTAAACTCTTAAATTTTAAGTGTTTTGAAATTACTAAATTACCCCTCATATAAACTAAATTGAGTAACTA
>JAUEJL010021986.1:0-21725 GCA_032274825.1 Drosophyllum lusitanicum | reverse complement strand
TGAGCCTCGAGGTTGGCACCTTAAGAGAAGGTGTCTCCCCCTCAGCTCCTGCCGGTAGAGGTGTCAGTGTGACATCAGCTCCAAGGTCCTTTTGAGGTGAAGGACCACCTTTGGCAGGTTTTCGTGTATAGGTGTGAGATATAACCTTGGTAGCAGTGGGCTGACCAAGGTGGGCTTTAGAGTGAAAGATAGATGGAGAAGTGTGTGGTGGAGGAGAGGGGTTAGACCGAGTTGGGCTGAACTCAGTCTCATCTCCTTGTTTAGGTGACGGAGAAATATGAGATAAAGAAGGAGATGAGGGAAGAGAAGTTGCAAGCGTTTGAAAGAATTGCTAAAAATAAAGAGGAAGAACGTGTATTGTGAGAATAGTTTGCTACTTTTCATATGAAAAAAGGACTCTATTCTATGGTAGCAACGCAAATGGATGCGGTGACAATGGATCCAATTGATTGGTGGTCTATTTATGGTTCTGAAACCCCCGAACTTGCAGAAGTTGCTAAAAAGGTACTCTCACAACCAATTAGCAGCAGAGAGAAATTGGATCACTTACTCGTACATTCACAACGTGAAGCGAAACCGGTTGAATTGTAAGAGGGTAGACAAACTGGTGTCTATTTATTCAAATATTCGTCTTCTATCACATTTTTCTGAAGGTTACAAATCAGGACCACACAAGAAATGGGACATTGATCCAGAAAACACAAACTTAGAAGGCTCGAGTACAAGATTTGAAGAGATGAAGTGGGAAAATTTGGATGAAGATGTTATTGACAACGGTAAAGGAAAGAGGCCGAGAGTAAATTGATAGAATATTTTTGGTTTGGAATTTGTATCATGTTTTTGTTTCTATTTTGTCTCAACTTTTTGGTAATCTCATTTGATTTTATGGGAATTATGCAATTTATATCTTTGAGAATTAATATTAATATAATTATATATTTTAGTAGAAGTACATCGTTCCTAGGAAATTGGTACATCGTACCGGAGGCGAACCGAAATGAACCTACCCCCATCGTACCGGGAACTTAGAGACCTAGCGAACCGCGTTCCCGTACCGGAGCGTTCCACGATCTATGTGACTATGCTTAAAACACATATAGAATACATAAAAAGGCAACTCATAAAACACACAACACTTAAGCAGTTAATAATTAAATTTCCGAACCTTGGGGCGTTACAACTCTTTCCCACTTAGAACGATTTCGTCCCCGAAATCTACTCCGTAAATAACTCAGGATGATTCTGTCTCATATCACTCTTTGGTTCCCAAGTACAATCTAAGCCTCTTCTATACGTCCACTGAACTTTCAGAAGGCCTATCTTTTTGTTACGCAAGCTCTTAACTTTCCTTTCTAAGATGGCTACTGGCTGTTCAACGTAATTGAGCTTTTCATCAATCGTCACATCTTGTAATGGAACAATTGTGGATTCGTCTACTAAACACTTACGAAGGCGAGACATGTGAAAAGTATTATGAATATGTGACATTTCTTCTCGGAGTTCCAGTCTGTACGCTACTTTCCCCACCCTTGCAATAATCTTAAAGGGACTGATGAATCGGGGCCCTAACTTACCTCTCTTTCTGAATCTGATCACCCCTTTCCATGGTGATATTTTCAATAATACATAGTCCCCAACCTGGAATTCTAACGGAGACCTTCTCTTGTCTGCATAGCTCTTCTTTCTATCCTGGCTGCGTTAAGTCGTTCTCGAATATGCTGTATACATTCTGTTGTCTGTTGAACTATCTCTATGCTGCCCAGTTCTCTCTGACCAACTTTACCCCAACAAAATGGAGTTCTACATTTCTACCATACAACATTTCGTATGGTGGCATATCAATACTTGAGTGATAACTATTGTTGTAGGAGAATTCCGCTAACGGCAAATACGTATCCCAACTACCACCGAAATCGATAATACAAGCTCTGAGCATATCCTCCAATGTCTAAAGATCATGAAAAGGGTTGCTGAACTAGAGAGTATTGCAATGGCTGTGTTTTTTTGCAAGGTTTGACTACCAAAGTCAAATTCCACTCATATATATATATATAAACAACTATTCAAGAATTGCACAATAAACCTTGGACTTAATTAACTTTAAAATTGACAGCTTTAGCCCCTGTACTTAAAACACATATAAAAATACATAAAAAGGCAACTCATAAAACACACAACACTTAAGCAATTAATAATTAAACTTTCGAACCTTGGGGCGTTACATTGATGTTAATCTCCCTTCTCTAATCTTCAATCAAATCTTGACCAATTCTTAGAGGTTTTAAAGATATGTGTGTGTAGAAGAAATGAGGAAGAAAAAGAAGAGACAAGAATATCAAGGAAAGTAGATAGGGCTGTCGACCTTTGGGTGGGCCGGTTGGCTCTTTTAGCGGGTATCCCACTCCTATTTGGAATAATTATTTTAAACCATTTAATAATTTATAACTTTTATTCGCTTTCCTCAACTTTCATTCAACACCTCATTTTAATAACTTTTATAAATTTGGGGTGTTACAATTCGAGAACATAATCAATGTTCGTGTTAGCAACAAATGGCATTTGGCAAGACAAGATCATAATCACAAGCATAATCGACCGTATCACAAGCACAATTAACCGATCAAAAGTAACATAGGGAGAGAGAGAATAATGACATATTTTTTACACAATCGATGTGTTTTGTTCACATAATCCGAATCAGCTTCATGTGTGCCAGCTTTCATGATTCTTACTCTCTTGCAACACGAGGCATCCAAATCTCGTTCGTCAACCAAACTTCACCAACAATAGGAGAAAAGGAGAAGAGAGAACAAGATGTGGGTTTTAGGGTTTGGGATGGGGGTAGTGGTGGGACTAAGGGGATTTATATAAGGGCCTATTTGGTTCGTGGGATTTCGAGGGATTTCGTAGGATTTGCATTTCAAATCCTTTCAAAACCCATGTTTGGTTGAAAATAAGAAGGAAGGGATTGGGATTTCAAATCCTATAGGCGTGGGATTTCAAAATTCTTGGGGGAGGGGTGATATTTCTAAATCCCTCATATGTATGATTTCAAAATCAGGACTTGTGTAACCAACAATTCACAGTTCTCCTTCACCATATCAACCGACGCTTCACTCTCGTCATCGATATCGTAATCGGTCACCACCATAACCGTCACCAGCATCACCATTGTTGGCCACCACCACCACAGTAACCTTCCCTGACTCCGCCGTCACCCTTTCTCGTCTCCACTACCATTGCCCTTCACTAACTCCGCATCTGCTGCCATCGCCCTTCACCGCCGCCACCTCCGTCACCCTTCACCGACTTCGCCACCTCCACCGCCGCCTCCGTCGCCGTCGCCTTCACCAATTCTGCCTCCGTCTCCGTCGCCGTCGCCTTCACCAACTCCACCTTCGCCACCGTCGCAATTCACCACCTCCGCCGCCGTCGCCCTTCACCGACTCCGCCGCCGTTCGACTCCTTCTTCGTCTCCCTCACCCTTCACCACCTCTACCTCAGCCTCTGCCGCCCTTGCCCTTCACCGCCTCCGCCACCGTCGCCCTTTACCGTCACCGCCTCCGTTGCACTTCATTGCGACCACCTCCACCGCCGTCACCCTTCATCGCACCCGCCTCTGCCGTCGTTGCCCTTGATGTGCGTATAGCGTACCAGTTTTAAATTTATAAAATCCGAATTATTTACACAACACTACGACACAAATAGGCAAGAAAACCTAATTATATTATAGTATAGTTTAAATAAGTACGGTGTCGAACACTTGGGGAACGAGTATAATTTTGAATATAACTCTACTAATTAAATATGAAACTAATTAAAACTACTAAAAAGAAAATAAAGGGGGATTTTGGAATTTATCACTCGTAATAAACTATTCACCAATTTTAACCACAAATCTACTAAGAAACACCAAAAGCAACTCAAAGGAAGGAAAAAGCAACAAACTTTATCAGATTAAACTATCAGAACGTAGATTTCCCTCCCTAGATTCGATTTCACTTTTTCAAGTTAAAATGATTTCAAATAAAGATGTGCAATGGATATTTTATTACCACATACCGATTTTTAATGTGATTAGACTCTTGGTCAGATTATCTAATCCTATAATCATGCAATTAACTAACCCTATGGTCAAGGAGTCAATTTAAGGCATAATTAGGCGTTTAGGATCGAATCAAGAAAGACTCAATCTTTTGTGATCGTTTTTATCAACAAATCATTAAATTAACATATAAAGGTCATTTTATGTCAAGCATACACATTAAAGTTCCTATCTTTGGTTGTTTAAGCATGGGATTAGTCAATCACTAGTTAAATTATCTATTGATCCTAGATAATTAAAATCCAAGTCTCACAAATAGGTTGGTCTTCTAATTTATGAAAACTTGGATTATAAACACCAAAAAACAGATCCTAAAATACATATGGATCTTTGATTAAGCTTTCAAGACAAATATATAATAAAAAGTATCTAACTTTAATGAAATCATGCAACTTTAACAGGGTTCATCTCCTTTAGGGAGAAAAAACAGAAATCTAGCCTAGCATATTCATTCTTAAATACCGGAAATCATTCATAAACATGAAGATAAAAGATTAGAATGAAAAACCCGTAAGAAGAATGATGACAAGCCTTGATCTTCACTTCAAAAAAGCTTTAATCTTCAATCTCCAGCTTCAATTCTGCGTTGAGACGTTTTTGGGACGTTTTTAGAGGTATAATGAAGGTAGAAGTCGGATTGTTACTTCCCCAACATATCTGGGATGTTGTTTAAATAGATAAGCTGAAAACAGGGGCGTCGCGTCGCGATCCTGTATAGGTCGCGTCACGATCTGTGAAGTCCTCGTGTAATCCAAACTCTTTTTTTGAAAATTTGAAAATTGGTCTTATCAGATCACGACGCGTCGTGATCTATTATGTGTCGCGTCGCGATCTTGCATTTTTATGACTTGGTCATAAATCGAAATTGTAGCCCTCTGAGTCTAGTTTCCGTGGCATTTTGAAACATCTCAATCCAAGTTCGTATGAGTGAGATATGATCAAAACAGTAGAGGTGCGTCGGAACAGACAACTTTTCTAATTTCTTCAGTTTTTGCTCAAAACTTTTTGTAACCCGCATTTTTAACCTATAATTCAATAAATGAAGATGATTAAATATCTTTTACTTATTTACGAATAATAACAGGCTAAAATAAAACAAATATTGCTTAAAATATATATCTAAATTTGGCGATATCACCCTTCACCGTCTCTGCCTTCTCCATCTCCGAGCCAATCAACTTGTGAAGGTGAGTCGACTCCTTCACCATCTTTGTTCTAGAAATCCCATTGTCTTTTACATGAACCAAACAAGATATTTGATTAGATTTGAATCACATGGGATTTGAAAATCCTTAGGATTTCAAGTCTATGAACCAAACACCCCATTAGAGTAAGGGGAGTGGTCACTCCTACTAATTCTCAACACACTATCATGTTAGCATCACACTTTCGCCACTCAATGAATGGTGTAATCGCTTCATCACACCAAATTTTAGGACTTGTGTACTTTATTAGTTTGAAATATTTTAAAACAAGATAAATCAATAAAATAAACTTATAGTGTGAGTGATTTGTTTTAAAAACATGAATTTATAGTGTTTGTTGATTTATGTAGTAGAGTATTGCATTTATAGCGTGTTTAAAGAAGAGTCAACAAAATACAAATAGATTCAAGTTAGCCCTGGCTATCGTGTAAAAAGGAGAAATAAATAATAAACAAAATCGTAACCACATAGCACTAAAAGTCTTTTCTCCTTACAACGTCGTGTTAGTGTGAACACAGTGTCAATAACAACATGCTCAGCCGAACCAAACCGAACCGGGATTGGTATGTACGTCTTTACTCTTTGTTTTTTTTTGTAGATTTCAGATTCCGGTCCAATCCGGTTTTTCGGTCTGATACAGTTTTTAAACCGACCACACCCCTACTTATTCCCAACCCTAAAAAATAAAAGTTCATGGCTTACACATCACCTATCTGAGCAACCAACATAAAACTGATATACAAAAACTATTGAACCAATCAATTAGCCAATTTAAGACAAACCACAAATACAAACAAGAACTTTAACAACAAAACTATAAGACATTATGCAAAATGAAATCAAAGAAAAGTAGAAGTCATTTAGAATAAGGGGTTGAGGCACATGTTACAGACTAAGTCCTTTATATTAAGCATTAAAAAAAAACTTAAACTACGATTAACCAAAACTAACTAGAAATCCAAAACAATAATATTATCTTAGTTTAGACAAGTTTATAAAAATTTAAAAATCCAAACATATAATTCAATCCAGTTTTATTCAATTAAAAATGCTTGTTTGCCAATCATTAACAGACAAGATATATAACTATTTAAAAAATTCAATATTTATTTTTATTTATTTTACCAATAATTTATATATATATATATATATATATTGTGATAAAGGGAAAGGTGGGCTGTCTTCGGCCCACCAGAATGAAAAGTAGCCCGTGTCCAAATGTCTGTCTGATGACACCCGCAGGCCGCAGCAGGTTACTCTTCACCTCTCTCTCTCTCTCACACACACACACACACACACAGAGTCATACACACACTTGCAAATCATCATTCAGCTTTTCAAGCACTTTTTCTCACACTAATAACACACACCTGAAGTTAGGGTTTGTAAGGCCATCTTTCTCACTAAAATATCGGTAAAGTGCCCTAAAATGGTGTCTGATTTCCTCCTTTACTACTACTAGACATCATCTCAACAGAAAACCACAATCAGGTTTGTAAATAAATGACAAAGGAGGATCTGGATTACTATCGTCACTTGCACCGTAAAATTTCCAGCAAATCTCTTCAGATCACGCTTCATCCAATCGACACCTCTAGGTATGTGTTTATAGGTTGGTTGTTAGTTCTTGAAAAGCTTCATTTATGATCTAAATTTTGGTTTAATGTATTGATTTTTTAATTCTTTTTGTTTTATGCAATATCTTACTTGAGTGCCTGATTGGTAGCTCGCATCTTAGATGCAGATGTTGATTTCATGTTTAGGACACAAAACGCAACCGGTAGTTTAACACTGGAAAAATGTGGCTTTTTAGCTAAAAGGTCCTACAAGGTACATCTTCTTTGGAAGTATGGATTGGATTGAAAAGTTACTATTTTGTTCAGTTGCTATACTTGCTGACTAGTGTATGTAAGTTGATAGACAATATGATTTGAAAAATTAATAGATGCTTAAGAAGTTGTTTAATATGAAGAACTTGATTGATAGCTCATTGGTTGCTGTTAATGGTTTGGTAACTGTAAGAAGATTTTGGTGTTATGTAACAAGGCTTTCCAGAGTCCAGACTAAGTTCTCCTGTTAGATGATGAGAAACCCTCATGTGGAACGGCGCTACTTGCTGAATTAAGTGTTTTAAAGATTCAAATAATGATACCTCAACCTTTTATAACGTGTGCTCATCTATTCAATTTGTCTTTACTTGGCAGAATTTTCCCAATCCACTGATTCTAGGAGCAATTGTTCAAAACGATAAAATATCAAAATTTTAACTTCTTGTATGTTTACATAAACAAAAAAAAAAACTATTAATTTTACTTACTGAAATGAAAAACTGCTTACGATTTTATCCTTAGGTGATTAAGCGCTAGAGGTCACTTGATTCCATGCCTCTACTTTACATTTTTTAGAACACTGATGAGGCTACAAGAGACCGTTTGTGATGCTGATTTGTAATGCATGACTACTACAGTGTACTGCTTACTTTGACAAGGGATTGAGACATTAAGTATCATTAAGAGAGCTTCATTTTTAACAATTTTAGAGAACAATTGATTATGTTTCCTATGTGGACTAGAACTTGGGTTTTGACGTCTATTTAAGAGACATTTGCATGTTTAGCTATTACTCTCTCCTGTATAAACATAAGGATGACAAAATGCATAATTATTTTGATTCGTAGATCACCAAAAGTCACTATCTATATATTATATAGCAGAGCCGGAAATCATTTTGTCAACAAACATCTATAAAGATAGTATATTGATGGATTTTCTAGAAAAATTTAACTATAATGTTTTATAGTGTATACTTGATGAAGAAATCTGCATTGGACGTGCTCAACTGATTAGTTCAAAGGCCATTATGAGAAGATATTTATGAATAGTGTAGAGTTGAGTTGCAGCTGAGTTTCAGTTTCTTTTAAATGTTTGGAGAAACCACAAGACGTATATAGATAATGCCTTAAAGAGGTAAAAAGAAAACACTTGTTAATTCAAACCCAAAAACCAAAATGTTCGATATATTTGAGATGGATGGTGAATATGTTTTCCCACCCACTGCTACAATTCTTGTGAAGTTACTTACTCCATGAATTCACCACGTCTTCTTATCTTCCGTTATTATAAGAGGTATATTAAAACCATAACACATATGTCTGTAGAGTGGTTATTTTCTTAATCCATATACAAGTTTAATTTTTTTAAGCTTCTTACAGGTATAATTACTTGTCTCTGAACTGGATTTGGGTTTTTCATTGACAGTGCTAGACCGGTTCTTCGGTATTCATGTTGCCAAAGGGGTAGTTAAGCTATGGATTGTGTAAAGGCTGCCACGCTTCTCAAGGGTATCTTGTGTGACATGTTAAATTTTTTATTTCATGCCTAATTCTATATATTTTTTTAACAAAAATTGCTATCTGATTGCAGGTTTATTGTGCCTTCACATCTTTCTGTTCACCAGTTTGGTATCCCTTTCGCTAAATGTAAATGCTGAGAATCTGCCTCCCACTTCTCAACTAGTTAGCCTTCCTAGTTCTGGAATATTTGAGCCTATAGAAATATCACCTTCAGTTTTACCCCATTTCCCCTTTCCTGGAAAAACTCTGCCACCAATGTATCCTTCATTTCCAAAGACATACAAACCAGTATTAACGGGTAGATGCCCGTTTAATTTCTCTTTGATATCAGATATCATGGAAAAAACCGCATCCGATTGTTCTGTACTTTTAGCATCACTTGTAGGAAATGTAATTTGTTGCCCACAATTCGGTAGTTCACTTCACATATTTCAAGGGCACTACACTAAAAATTCTGATAGTTTAGTTCTACAGAACGCCACTGCAGATGATTGTTTCTCAGATATCGTGGAGGTGTTGGCCAGCCGAGGTGCAAATAGCTCAGTGCCAGCGATGTGCTCTTTTAAATCATCGAACCTAACTGGTGGTTCTTGTCCCGTGAAGGATATAAATACATTTGAAAAAACAGTAAACACAAGCAAATTATTGGATGCTTGTAGTGTAATTGATCCCCTTAAAGAGTGCTGCAGATCAGTTTGTCAACCAGCAATTATGGAGGCTGCATTTCAGATTTCTTCATCACAGTCGTTAGTTGGTGAGAATATGGACATGGGGACAGGCATATCTACTCATATTGATGTTTTAAATGATTGCAAAGGAGTTGTGTATTCATGGCTTTCAAGGAAACTTCCATCAGAGGCTGCAGATTCTTCTTTTAGAATATTATCTGCGTGTAAAGTTAACAAAGGTACACTTCCACATTCATGTTTGGTTTTAGTATCAAATCTCAAAGTTCTATTCTTTAAATGATACATAATCTTATTTGAGATTCATATATGCAGTTTGCCCTTTGGAATTGAAGCAGCCAGTTGAGGTGATAAAAGCTTGTCGAAATGTGGCTGCTCCCAGTCCTTCATGTTGTAGTTCATTGAATTCATACATTGCAGGAGTACAAAGACAAATGTTGATTACAAACAGACAAGCAATACTTTGTGCATCATTTTTGGGGTCCATGCTACGGAAAGGCGGAGTACTAACTGATATCTATGAGCTTTGTGATGTTGACTTGAAAGATTTTAGCCTTCAAGGTATAAATAACTTCATAAAAATTGGCCTAATGGGCGGGGTTGGGCAGGTTGGATAACAAGTCAAATAGATTTTGGTGGGTGAATATGGTAACTGTTTAGTGCAGGTCAAGCAGGTTGAATCCACCTGCAACTCTGCAAGCAATTTTTTTTAATTTTTAAAAATAATTGATGTGCTAAATATGATCACAAAAACTTACTGTTGGAAAACGATATCAACTAATTTAATAAAGCAATATTGAAGGTTTTTATGCATTTATATGCATTTTGGAGGACTTTCAATTTGTTTGACCTGCTTGCGTTTTATTTAACTTTACCCATTATACTAGTTAGGGATAAAATCTACCCATTTATAGGTAATTATGTTGAAATTGCCATCTTGTTATTCTGTATTTGATGTTTGTTTTTTCTCTGGACCTCATCTGATCTTGTATTTTTTTTTCTCCTGTGCAACTATGATTTTTGGCACTGAAGTAGCTTCTGGAGAAGAAGGTGACCTCCCTTGCTTTCTTTATCTGATTTTGTTTATCTTTTACACTCGCTACCATGTAAAATTTTCTAGCTGATAGTTTTAAGAACTATTCGAAGATATAAGGTTGGCATTGTCTATTTTTGTCAAATATATTTCTAGTTAAAGCTATGTACTTTCCCATAGTGTCCTTTCTACATGCTGTTGTTGGACTACAATTTCCCTATTGGGTTTTGTGATTTTATTAATCTCAAGCTATAAACCTAGTTCATGTGTCAAAATCTTGAAGGGATTATAAAAAATAGATTCCCTCATAATCCCCCAAAATAGAATCCTTTTAATGTAGATTGTAGATTGTGCCACCAGCCCCGGTCTCAGCTCCAGCTGGTTTCGCCAAACACACCCAAACGGCCAAACTAAATTTCTTTTTCTATCAGTTTTAACTTTAGTTTGACTATTTCTAAACGCCTCCTTGGCTGATTTTTGTAGATGCACTGATATGGTACAAAAAGGAATATCTAAACATTATCGCCTTCCCTTCCCTTTATACCTTTTCTATAAGATTTTGTTATTTATATTCGAAAATTAAAACAGTTTTGTTGTGTTTACATTTTACAGCAACCCAAAACTTAAGGTATTGATTTGGGAGATGTTATTATTTCATGAAGAAAAACATTTACTACGTCACATTTATTGATATATGATTTGATATATATGCAGGGTGTCTACTTAGAAGCTTGCCTGCAGACGTGGTGTATGACAATTCAAGTGGGTTCAGCTTTACTTGTGACTTAAGCGACAATATTGCTGCTCCATGGCCTTCATCATCATCTATGACTTCCTTTTCTCTTTGTGCTCCTGGTAAATCCACTAAATAAGCACATTTGTTGTCTTCAAGCACATATGTAGTTTTCATGCATCCAAGTAAAATAACTGTTCTAAACATGCAAAATGGGTGGGTTGGATAACGTGTCTAAATGAGTTGCTGGCAGGTTTTAGTTTACCTGAAAAACTGTCCAAAGTTTTTCAATTCTCATAAATATCCAGCGCGTCATATGAACAATAACTCATGTCCTAATGTTAACCACCAATCTTTACAGAGATGTCGTTGCCTGCACTACCAACATCAGAGACGGTAAATCCTGGTGAGTGTTTTTATTTTTAACTTAAGAGAATAAATACTAATTTTATTTTCAAGTGAAGTTACTTTTTTTTTAATTTTTTTTTAAAAGTGATTGCTAATGTGAATGTGCAGGCTGCAAAGGGTTTCTTTTGGATCTACTCATAATCGTGTTTGCGCTTTTTATAGTTCCTTTGAACGATTAGTCGTAGCGGATGTAAGAGAGTTTAAATTAGAGACTGGTGGCAGAGTGCATGTATATTTTGAGTGATTTTCAATGTATAGTTTGCCCATTTATTATTTGGTCTTTTGTTTTGTTTTGTTTAGTTTTGGAGAATGTTACACCAAATGCCTTTATGTTTTATATGTTGTATGTATATTTTCAAGTCCTACAGCAATGAGTGTTCGCCTGATCGCCTCAATCAAAGCATCTCCCTTCCTGATAACGAGGTAGTGAAATGATAAAATTTAGAGTGATTTTATCATTGGCGCCTGCAATTCGGCATCTTTGGTCTAGCGCGAGTCCAAGGTATCTTTTATGAGCTTGTAGGTCGAAGACGCAAGGGATTAAAAGCGTTTGATATGATAACATCTCATCATATTGTCACATCAGTATTATAATTTCTTATATAGACGAATAGCTTATCACACAGCACATGGCGTGATCACACATACACACTATCCTCTATACCACGATTCGCTAATCCTAGTTTAAAAACAATAAAAAAGGAACATCGTCGTCAAACCTTTGCCACAGCTGCAACCCATAAATATATTTATATAAAAGTTATATAAATTATATAAATTTTTAAGAAACAATTATTCGTCACGTCAACATCACTGGTTAAGTGATATTAATATTAAAGATTATTTTAAAAGAAGTTTAGCAACAAAAATGAGTTTTTAAACACTAACGTATGAGTCAAGAGATTTTTTAATACACCAACTTTAAAATATAAGACGTAATGATTATCATATTATAGTTAAGCCATAATTAAGGATTAAAATGTAATTTAACCTAATATATGTTCATTTATTAATAAAAAGATTTTTCAAACGTTCAAACAATTTCTTAGATAATTATTAAAATTTAAGAGTCTATAAACACATCCAGACATTATTTAATATAATTTTATTCAAGATAAAATAACTTAAAACATAGCGAATTTTGTCAAATTGTCATTATATACAATAAGCTTTATTTATAAGTAAAAAATATTTACCTTTTTTAAATGCGTCATGATATACAACTTGACCTGCAATCGCATGTCACATCTACAATCAACTTGTTTTGACCGAGAATTTCCAGAATCCAACAAGAAATGATCAATTGTTCATCATGTTGTTCAAGAAATGGCATAGAAGCTACAATTAATCCCCATAATCTTCATAACTAGAAATCAAACCATGCGATGAATAATAACATGTTCGTGATTACAAAAGATGAAGAAGAACAATAACATCAATCGAACCCGAAATTGAAGAACATGAACAGAAAATGAACCTTATATCATGAAACAAACAGAAATCGAACCTACGGATCTTCGATTCATGAGTATACCTTCGATGGTACACCTTTGATGGCTAGAATTCGAATAGAAAACAAATAGAAAAATGAACCTAAATATGATTTAGGTCATCGTATGGGAATCAATGTGGAGATTTGCTTCAATTAGGGTTCCGCTCGGATTCTATTTTAGATCTTCGATTCTTGCTTAGATGTTTGGTCTTGTGTTCAAATCTACTCGGATTATTGTTTAGATTTGCAACTTTATGTTATAGAACGATTAATTAATCTGTAAATGTTTGATTTTTGTTTTACTTAAATATTCAAATCTGTGTTTGATTTATTCAATTTTGTGTTACAACTTCGTTACTGCAATGAGAAGTCGTAAGTGATAACAAAAGTTTTAAAAAACACATGAATCTAGGTTTTGTGAGTTACATATTTGTAAATTTTACAGTTGTTCATGAATTTTGTAGGTGTCCAAATGGTGAAGAACATGAAGAAGAAAAAACATCAAGACCATGATAAAGATGATCTGCTATTCTAGTCACCAATTGCATACAATTGACTAAATACAAAATGTGGTTATATTTTTAGATACAAATCAAAGTCCATTACATAAGTCGTGTGTTTACATACATTGTAATTTATTACTTTATTATAAATGAATTAAATTAAATATTTGGATATATAAAAGAGTTTAAAGATTTAAGAAGAATATCGATAAAGTTTTAAGTTTTTTATACAATATACATATAATTAAAAAAGTTTGTAAAGATACATATGGATTTTATATATCTATACTATCTATACCAATGTTTTAAAACCCGGGTTTTTAGTTGACCCGGGCTGCTTACCGGGTCACGGGTCAACCGGTTCAACCGGTTCGACCGGCGGGTCAACCTGGTTTTCAGAATTTTAAATTTTTTAAAATATATATGCATATGTGTGTATATATATGTATGTATATAAACTTGGAAACAATTACTAATATGTTAAGAAACTAAATAATCTATCAAGCATAAAATGAAATTCTATTGAGATGGTTACATGAACTCAATGAAGGTTTATGCTTGAAGTATAGTCGCATGTCAGATATGACAGAGGACAGGAGTTGCCGTCGACTGTCGAGAGAGGGGTTCACAACTCATTTTTAGGGTTTTTGTTGAGTGAGAGTTTCAAAGTATCGACTGTCGAGATGACTAAATCGCTAAACTTTTATGTTTAAAAAAAATATTAAAATGAAAAAATAAAAACGGGTCAAACTTGGCCGGGTCAACCGGTTCAACCATAAACCCGGACGGGTCAATGCAGGCCAGAAATGACCAAAAACCCGGTGTACTTTGACCCGGCCTTCTCACCGGGTCACAGGTCAACCGGTCTGACCGGCCGGGTTAACCCGGGTTTTAAAACATTGGTTAAAACGATATTTAAGGGTAACTATTTTTGCAAGAATTTTATTCAGAAATATTAAACTTTTGAACTCTTTTATAGATGTCTAAAATCTAGTAGTCCATTACCACTGTGTTCCTTCATGGAAAAGGACAATCTCACTGGCGTAAATTTTATTGATTAGTTAGGTAACTTGAGAATAGTTCCAAGGTACTTCGAACAAAAAGAGTACCTCATTGAGAGACCGATTCTCAGGAGCCTAGGGCTAATGCAACCCAAGATGTGAGAGAAGCTTTTAATAAGCATAAGAGAAAGTCAAATAAGGTCTCCTGCCTCACGTTGGCGATCCATTATCTTCAAAAGAGCTTTGATAGGGGCATACAACATAGCTATCCAACTTGTCATGGTAGCTGAAGGAAGAGTTTATTAAATGTATCTAACTTGTCACGTTTTGCTATT
Source organism: Drosophyllum lusitanicum (assembly GCA_032274825.1). Classification (NCBI taxonomy): domain Eukaryota; kingdom Viridiplantae; phylum Streptophyta; class Magnoliopsida; order Caryophyllales; family Drosophyllaceae; genus Drosophyllum; species Drosophyllum lusitanicum. Next base: position 6,872 of record JAUEJL010021986.1, on the reverse strand, counting down.
TTGTGTATTTAACTTTGAAACATGCCATATAATATACCGAACTTACTAAACTTACCATTTTAGTAAAATCAATATTATTATTAATTACAAATTTTAGTAAAAAAAATCAAAGTTTCCATATTTGCTTTTGGTTTAAAGGTTCAACTCCATCAAAAATGATTTGTAAAATCTAGATTTAAAAGTTCATATCCATTGATTTATAAAATCCATATATGCTTTTAGTTTGTTTACCATTTCAATAGACGATTTTGCTGCTGGGTATAATCTTATGACCATTTCTTATTGTTCTTGAATAATGACTACATTGGTTGCTAGATTCAAGCTTGTATGAGACTTCATCTGTTACGGTTTCCAGATTCAAACAAATTGCATAGAGTTTCAATGCTTAAGGATTTCTATGTAAGGTTTTTTTTTTTTCATATTGTTCTTTGATTTAAGCGTATCGATTTGTAAGGTTCACTTTAGGGATCTGTAAGTTTCGTTTTAGGGGATCTGTACGCTTCGATTTACAGTATTTGTAATTTAGGGGATCTGTAAGATTTGATTTACGGAATCTATAAGTTTCAATTTAGGGTATCGATTCATAAGTTTCGATTTAGGGATCTGTAAGTAGATTGACTCTTTGATTTATTTTCCAATGATTCATCTTCGTCTTTGTTTTTTGTGATTCGTTGTTTGATTACACTTCATGTAGGTATTCATGGTTTTAGCGACTTCTTCATTGTTCACGATTCATGTGGGTGTTCACGGTTCAAGTGATTTATTATATATGTTCATGAGCTAGCAATTTCTTCATATGTGGAGAGTTATGTGGTATGAATATCATGAAATAAGATGTAAACATAAAAAGAATAATTGGTTACTTGCATTATAGGTCACATGATACATTAAAAGGTAGGTTTAATAACTTGAGTACATTAAACGATAGATTTCAAAGTTAGATACACATAATAGAAAATGTCACAAGTTGGATATATATTCAGAAATTGAACCCGTTGAAGGAAATGTTCCCACAACTTGTTAAGCAGGAACGGTTTGAGACGAAGAGATCTCTTCTCACTCACTAGTGTTAGTAAACACGTTTTAAAGATAAATTCGTATGTTGACCAACTAGAGAGGATGAGATTTTTCATACAAAAGGATATGGTGGCAATTATTGTCCTATGTTCCCTAACTAGCACATTTGAGCAGTTCATTAATTATGTATTACAGAATGCATAACATGGAAAAGAACATAATTGTGTTGCATGGCATGCTGAAAAATGTCAAGGAGAACATGGATCTTGCATTTGTACAAATTTGCATAGTCAGTGGGAAAATAGAGGCAGGGGAGCTAGACTTGATCATGGACAACAAGCAAGCTATTATTGTGCGGAGGATAGGAAGCTATGAGACGACTTGTCCTTTCGTCTCTCCTATTATACTATTACAACAATTTGTCTTTAATACCGATAAATATTATTTCATTTCATACATTGTATGCCACTGGATATGATTTTTCCTTTGCTAATGGAATTATTCCGGTTTACAAAACTTATGTTCTTATTTTCAAAGCTTATCCTTGTCATGGTGTTTATGAAACTAATGTTTGCGTTAACAATAAATATTCAGTCATGAATGTTGATTTTAGCATGTCCAAAAACTGTTTGGTCAAAATATCTTTATGACATAATTGTCTTGTCACATAAACAAAACCGCATTGTCAAACTCCAAGCGCATAAGAATTTGAAAACATATAACCGTGGTTCTAATAATAATTTGTTTATTAAGCAAGATGACTAAAGCACCATTCATTAGTTCCGGTTAACGGGTTCAACATCTATTGCATTAGTGTGTTTAGCATGTGAGAGAACGTATGTTTGAAAGAGGGAGAAATAAAGGTTTTGAGCATTTACGAAATTAGTCTAATGTTTTCTTAAAAAGTAGAAAAAAGAGTCTTTATCAGAAAACACACTTTCATATGCATTATCTCAGGAAATGATGTTAATGATATAGGTTTCACTTTGACATCACAACATTTGCCTTGACATAATTTTTAATAGTTAATTGAAAATTTATAATATAATAACATGATAATACAACTAATATTTTTTTTCTAAGATTAACAATAGCCTCTTACAAATTAGTAGACAAAAATGATTAAAGCATAGTTAAAGCATGCCAAAAAGGCAAAAAAAATTATATATAAATGATATGAAAATGTTCACTAGCTGATCAACCATCTAATCTATTTTTAGTATGTGATAAATCCTCTTGTTTATGAAGTAACAAAGTCACAAAAAGCCCTATATACCTACGGTAGTTCCAGATTAGGTACTTAAATAACGAAATGTTTGTAGAATAAGAGATTATATATAAACTTTAGCGTTTTAAACTTATTAAACATACAATTATTTTTAATATAATTCTTATTAATTATGAATTAAGAATTACAAGTGTTATGATGTGAAATTCTTCACACTATAAGAGCTAACAACAAGTTTAGCCTAACACAAACTAGCATGCTAAAGACAACTAATGTATAAAGATGTTTAACACATTAACAAGTTTGTAGACTTCTAAAAATGCTAACTCTAATTGCTTCTGTTAAGTTGCAATCGGTTTTTCTTATGAGTAAGTCGTGTTTCAACAATGAAGTTGGCTTGCATATTTATACATGATAAGTTGGAAGACATGGTTAACGGAAAATATAATATTTAAATGATAAATTTAGTGAGAGTCAAAGTATATATTATTTTAATCAGGTTCCCAATAAAATAATATTACTTTATCAAAAATACATCCAACTAACAATATTTAAATATATCCCACATCTTTTTATCTTGAGCAGCGCAAACTTTCTTTTTATGCTGGAAACTTTTATCATCCATAATATTTTCAGTATCTTAACTTTTCTAAACATGTTTGTTGTCGGTCATGTTTTAGAACTTGAATATGATCTTCGAGATCTTCTTTCTTTAGCAACTTTAATCTTTTCCATCAAATTCAAGTTCTATCCTTTCAGCTTTACTTTGCAAAGCTAAAGGTGTTGATACTTTTACAAATAAAAGATCTAAGGTTGTAAACTATAAACAATAACTAGATCGAGCAATTATCGACATATACCATTGTTTGGCTCTTATTCAATCTTATTAATATACAAACTTTATTAATAAGACATTATTAAAGGAATCGATGGCCGGTGACCCTTAATTATTCAATCTTATTAATATCTTATAAACGGTGTTAATGAGTAAATAGGTAATTTGCAAAAATGAAATTATCTGAACATGGTATTTGTTAGGGTTCCTATTAGTTCATTTGTGTTAAATTATTGTTTACAGAAAACACACAATTTAACACAGTGTAATTAATGCAAAGTTTAATTAGTAAAAATGATATTTTTAGCCTTATATTTAATTTATTGTTGACTTGTAAAAGATATAACAATTATAACTAATTAAGCATAAAATTGGAAAGTTATTAATTAATAACATTTTTTTTAGTTTAACAGTTATTTTAAGAAAAGCTAAAATATTATAGTGAAAAATAAATTTTAAAATCGACCCGTTAACGATCAAGCGGAAGAAATAATTTGTTTTACTTTGGGCCACTTTCACGGGCTCTCTCTACCCATCTATTTTTCTATTGTCATTAGGTTTGAGCAGTTGAGCCCATACGATAATAATTTCTGCAAATAGTTTTAACGAATGCGATTTTATTATAATGTGTATAACGAAGAATGTTTAATATAGTCCATATTTAATTTCTAGTTTTAAGGACATTTGAATCAATAGCATCAATGGTCTAGATTCATTTTAAAAATTTAGGCGGAGTTTCACATGTGATGTTTTTACAAATCACATGTGATTGTATACTGAATCACATGTGATTGAATATTAAAATTTTAGGACTATGTTTCTTATATGTAATTTATTGAACACAACTCTGTGGATAATATATATAAAGAAAATCATTGTTAGGAAAGCTTTCTTAAATAAAAATCTGATTAACCAATCAAAACATTTCATTCCCTCAATTTTGACCAAAAGTTTTAATTTTAAATTCCACAATTAGAATGATTTGCAAGAGTATATGGAAACAATTATGAGTTAGCTATATAAAAATCTATAGGGGGTGTTTGTATAAATTATATATTTAGTAATGTATTTAATTGTATATGTTTATACCTTTTCTTTTATAACTTTTAATGTATAATGATTGATATAAATATAATTTAATATTTATAATTGTCTCATTTTTATCTACGCTTAATACATATTTTACCGAAATCTGACACAAAATTTTAAAAAAAATTAATATTTTATTAGTAAAAAAATATATTTCATAACCATTGAAAAAGTGAGTTACTATCTTTGATTTTTGTGTAAATCGAAATATAATGACACTTAATCTTTTCAAAATAGGAATAAGTATATTCTTGCTTATCTTCTTTATTAAACTCTAAATCAATGAGCATATTTATGGGTAATTTTTATGTTATGAATCATCAAATGAGTAATCCTTTTCTATGAGGTATTTTTGATTTAGAGTATACGAGAATATATATCTACAACAAATTAGTGAGGTATAATACATTTTTATGGGATAGTTTATGTTTGTGAATCCATAAATCGGTTATCTTTTTCATTGACATAATCATACGTTAAATTCTCAATCTGTTTTTTAATGCCAATGGTTTCATAATAAAATATTAGTTAAACTATGATTGTTTAATAAACACAATATTTATAAGTGATTAACCAAACAGACCTTTGCATATAAAAAAAGGTTATGATATGACATCCAAATTTTGAGACAATGTTATCATGAGCTAATTAGGTGATTTATGAATTTCTTGTGATTTATAATTTGGGTTTTATGTAATAACAATGAGAAATTATGGTTGGGTTATATTTAAAATAATTCTTAAATTTTTTAAATTAAGAAGCATTAATTATTTATACTTAGATATTTGTCTCTTATTTTTAATATACTATGTTTTTTATAATAATACTTTTATAAAAATAATTATGACTAACCGTGTATCACGTGGACTTTTAACAAATGAAGAATGTTGAACACATAAATGATTGCATGATATCAATAAACATCTTTTTTATCAAAATTATTTTTAAGAAAGTAATTTTGTTTTAACAAATGAAGAGATTGAACATATAAATGATTATATGATATCAATGTTAAACACCATGGATGTATCATATTTTTGCTAAGATAATATATGTTAAAGGTAAACTTTCATATCATTTTTCATATTTCTATAACCATTCTTTAGATGAGGTCAAGTACCTAATCAAAACGAATGGTTATAAAAAAATGTATTAACGTGCTCTAGTCAAATCAACTATTATAAGAAAGTATTGAATAGAAAATATATTTATGGATAAAATCAAAGATCTACAAAAAGGTCTAACATCAATATCCTGGATGATAGATTGTTTGTGGATATTTGAAACAACTATGGTGTGATCATAACCTTGAAGAAGTCCAAGATCATCAGCTTTTAAGGGAATATTAGTGATGGCTTAGTGGGTAAAATATTTGTCCTTCACAGGAGAGGTTAATAGTTTGAGTCCTATCGGGTTTCAATTAGGGATATCAGGGGATGCTTAGGAAACGGTCACAGGTAAAACCAAATAGACGGTGTACATCTAAGCCAAAGGCTTGACGTAACCGGGAGGAGCTTTAACCAGGAAAAACTCCTTTAAAAAAATTAGTTTAGAGTTATTTATTGTTTTGTATTTTAAAATCAGATGGATTATATCATCATGTTTTGTTAATCAAGTATTAAAATAGTTTTTTGAACTTTTATCAGCTGCATGCTCATTTTGAATGTAATTAATTGTTCTTAAAAACCCAACCCTTTAAGCTTGCCACTTGCTTGAGACTTTTTCTGATGTGGACTGGACTAGGTGTCTAAATGAAGTCCATTAACAGGTTGGCTTGCAAATTGCAATTCATCTTGGTTTAAATATGATTTTATTGAAGGCTATAATGCATAATTTTGTATCTCCTTCTTATCACCAAGTTAAATATAAGGCTCTAATTGATATGGTTGAGATAAAATAAACGGGAATGATACATGCAATTATCATCATCTAAGTCAGCTGATATTTCTCTCAGACATCATTTGAATCATTAAAACAATAAAAAGACCTTAATACCCCTCATTTAAGTGATATGTGAGAGCAACATCATCAAATGTACGTAGGTGATGATAGCTGTATATACCATTTTCTCTAAAATAAGTTCGAACACGTCTATTGGTATTCACTAGCCTTTACCTCATGTGTTTGCTTTGACATCTTCTGTGCAACTTATCTTTATGCTAATCCAGTATTTCATACACTAGATTTTCCTTTCAAGTAAATAATACTCAAAGGAGACCTTTGATTTATAGTTCTCATCCACTTTTACCTTATTTTTTTTACCAGGCTGTTAGACAACTTCTTTGTTCAAGTTTTACAATCCAAGTTATAGATGTCTCCCTCTCCTTAGTTTGAGGTGATGTATCAAACTATGTATTAGCAATATAATTAATTATTAATAAATACCTTAACTACTTTCCTATTCTCATTATGCTAGCTTAGGCTCGAAGTTTGATAATGAGGCAGGAATAGGATCAAATAATAACACCATTCAAGGTGAGAACGTGAAGAACAATTTATAGCCCTTGAATAATTTTTATTTTATTTAATAGCTAATATTAAATTTGATTTAATTAAGGTATGTTGAATTTTAATTATTTTGTTTAATTCAGATATGTTGAGTTTATAACACTTATATATGTAATTAAATGATTGGCCTACAAGTGTTCTAGCCGTTCTCTACTTAAAATGTGTTCTCACCAGATCCCTCCTCTCTCTCTCTCT
>JAUEJL010021875.1:0-21725 GCA_032274825.1 Drosophyllum lusitanicum | reverse complement strand
TATATATATAAGTTGTAAATTGGTAAATTAAAAATAAATAGCTTCCGCTGTGTTTATTTAAAAAAAAAAGACTCCTCAAATTTAGGCGGCGTTACAGTTTATCATCGTAACAATTCCAGATTTTGTTTGGCATCCTTGACTGAACTCTAGCTAAAATCCTAATTTCTAAGTTTCAGTTACAAATTGCATCTGGGTGATAAAATCGACATTTAAAGGAATAATTAAAAATTTAAGAACAGTCAACATAAAGATTATCATCAGAAACAATATATTGAAGAATCAAACAAAAACACAATTAAAATTATAATAAATTTATAAGAAAATAATCAATAGTTAATCTGTATAAAAGTATTACATAACATTATTGATAATTAATTAATTAATTATTAGTTAATCTGATTAAAGGTTAATTAATTATTAATTTTGAAAAAAAGGTAGAAAGATGTTAAAAGTTGTTTGGTTACAAAGATAAATAGAAAAATGATCAAATTAACTTTTGACTAACGGTCAAAGATAACTGTTATTAGCCTAAGAGACCAATAGTGAAGCAGGGTAACAACCACAGTGACTATTTTTGTAATTTTTAAAGTTAAAGTATCAAAAGTGAAAACCAGTGACAACCATATGGACCATTTTTGTAATTAACTCATATATAAATTATAATTACATATACATAGTTATACACACAAAAAAGCACATAATACAATTATAACGTAATTCATCATTATTATTCTTTTTTTGTTGTAAATTTAAGATTTTTTTTAATTAAATGACTATATATTTGTTTCACTAGACTAGTATCTTTAGGTGGTGTTTGATTTTGACTTAATGAACTTAATGAAAAAAAAAACTTATTCTGGTAAATTATAATAGTATTATTTATTTTTTACTAAATCCATAAAGATGACATAACATAATAAGTTATGAGTATGATATTTTCTAAATTAAATTAATAATTTTATTTTTTTTCTTATTCAGTTCATTTAATAATAAAATAAACAACAATATTAGTTATAAACCTTATTTATCTAGACAAACACTTTATCTAATAACACTTAACAAACAAACAAAACTTAATAAAAAAGAAAAACAACCAGACCTTAATAAACTTAACAGACAAAACCCAAACTTAATGAGGACTTTACAGGCTTGCAACCAAGTATATATTTTTTCGTAACGGCACGACTAAACACCAAGCCTCGACGGTGAATTGACAAAGCTGTTTACTTCGAGGGTTTAGGAAAATAGCAAACAGTGTTGTAATAAAAAGTCAAAAACGAGGGTTTTCTTTGGTTCTCCGAACAGTCAGCACATCTCTATCCCTAAATCGCCTCCCCTCTACGCAGCCTTCACCGTCGACTCCTCCCACCGAGGCCGACAACGAAGAAGGTTCTCTGACACGACTTCTTTCAGTTCGATTTTTCTTCTCGTTCGGTAGTCTACACACAGGTAATGACTTCTTCGTCTTCGATTTCATTTCTACTTGCAACCTTTATGCTTCTTTTGTCATGTTGATGATCGCTTTGTGCTTTTGGTGTTCGATTTACTACACTCCTACATCATAGTTTTGTTCCATATGAGCTATGAATCCTTAAAATACGTGTTAATCCTTGAAGTCAGGGACACACTAATATACGGAATATGTGTTAACCTAAAGAGTTCAACTGATTGGATGCAATTATTCTCTTCTTCTTCTTGAAATGTTTAATTATAGCTTTTAACGGAAATCTATAATTTGGAACGATTTTACTTTTACTCGGGAGATATGCTCATTTTTAACCAACAAATGTTATGAATTGCAAGAGAAACTATCAATGACCTCTGTTGCTTGTAATATGAAGCACAACTAGCCCCAATGCTTTGTATATTTGAAATGTAAGAAGATGTATGCAATTTAACGCCTTATTGCATAATTTATGACAGAGAAAATTTTGAAAGGAGGGAGCATTAACTAAAAGAAATCGACAGATTATTGATGTTCTTTTGTTTTTGTAAGTGGACAATTGGTCACAAATGTAAATATTTATTTCCAAATTTTTGATAACTAGGTGAGTAAGTAATAAGTTTATGATGTTGGAACCACGTTTCTGTGTTAACCTACGAGGTTAATATAAATCGGTTCTATCTTTTGTCATTTTCGCAAATGTGTTCTTGATAGTTGTTGATGCTTATATTCATGGATTCCATCTTTCGTGATTGGTGTTGAAATCTACTTGTGTTTGATATAAACTTATTGTGTTTGTATCAGAAGAAAGACTTGAACAAAAAATTGTTCTATTTGTGTTATAAACTAATTTTCTTTGTTCAATTTGTGTTTTTTATAAGCAGAGATAAACTTGAAAATTTGTGATTTCATTAGTAACTTCATGATGTTTACTCGGGGTGTCTACTGTTTGTTCGTTGGGGATTTTTGTTCGTGGCTAAACTGATTTGTGAACATTTATTCATTAGAGAGATGTAAGAATACCGGCTTGTTAACATAACACCCTCCCGAACTTCACTAGAATTTAGCATGTTCTTACTTTGTTGTATCATACTATCATTACTTGATTTTTGTTATGTTAGTTGACTTTTTCGCATTATGGATTTCAAAAGCTTGGCTTTTCATTGCAGCTGAAAGTCAAAGACATGGCTGGTGGGAAGGGAGACAAGCCCGCTAATACCAACAAATCTCCTGCTGTTGCCAAGTCCAGTAGTGAGTGTTTGAGCTCCGCTTAATTTATCACTCACACACAGAACAAATGGTACAATGTCATGTGAATTTGCTTGGTTTAGGCAATTGGATAGACGATAGAGATCCTTGAGTTTTTTGTGTTAGCTTCAAAATTTATGAAAATCCTACTACCTTTGTTTAAAATTTTGATTTCTAAGTTAAAGTTTATCTGTTTCAGTTTAGATTTTGTGACATTATGGATGTTAGTTGTTTGTTTAATTTTCTCAATAGTAGATGCATTATAAGTACTGTTGCTTGACTTGGGAAAGACGGTGTATGATAATAATGGCAGTTTGATAATTTGATGTGACACCAAATAATTTAATTTTTGACTTCAAGATTGGTGCCAAATTGTGAAAATTTTAGGAAAAACCTTATACATTGATTTTTATAAAAAAAACTGTCAAATGGTTGAATTCCATTTTTGATTAATAGGATCAGATTTTTTGCTTTTTAATGGCGGGGTATGTTTGATCTCAAAAGCAACTTATAGCTCATCTATTCTTGTGGGTCCTAGGCACATGCTTCAATGTTATATATAAAAGCATATGCATTTATCTATATTCTGTATGTAATTCTGCCATAAACATTCTGATTGGCTGATTGCAGAGGGAAGGAAAAAGGAGACTGGTCTTGGTCTTACTAATACTAAAGATGGCAACTTTGGGGAATGGTATTCTGAGGTACACGCTGTAATTTTAATTTGAAAACTTGGACGGCTGAACGTTTTAAGGTCACATGCAATCTTATTTGATTTAGCACCATTAGATTAAGAGCCTTCAAGAAAAAAAAAATCTTGAGATATTTTTTTTATATGGTCAATGTATAGGGGTTTCTACATCACTAATGCTTAAATGATGACAAGTGTTTTTACTTCTGAAAAGAAAAGGCGTTCCCTTGTGGTTGGACAGTATAACTTTGGACTCTCGCTGTGATACAAAATGCATGTGTCGTAGTCCATTCTACAATTAGTGATGCTATATTGTTATTATATTTAACTCTTTTTTTTGGCTCCTATAGGTTGTTACAAATGGTGAAATGATAGAATATTATGAAATATCTGGCTGTTACATTCTCCGGCCATGGTCAATGGCCATTTGGGAGATAATGCAAGTAAGCATGGAACTATAAGTTAAATCAAATCTTTGTTCTCACACTTTTCTTGCTCTTCTGTTATTTCACTTTTTCTGTCTCCGTATTTAATAAACTGTTTCTGACATCTTTATGCAGAACTTTTTTGATCCAGAAATTAAGAAGATGAAGATTAAAACTTGCTACTTCCCGCTTTTTGTGTCCAATAATGTTTTACAAAAAGAGAAGGATCACATAGAGGGTTTTGCTCCTGAGGTATAGTTTGTTAACTTTGTATTCATGTGCGTGGTTGTGTTTTTGAAAAAAAATATAATCTCCGATATTTGAGTTTTCAGGTTGCTTGGGTCACGAGATCAGGTGACTCTGATTTGGAGGTTCCTATTGCCATTCGTCCAACCAGTGAAACTGTCATGTATCCTTATTATTCTAAGTGGATCAGGGGACACCGTGACTTGCCCTTAAAACTTAATCAATGGTGCAATGTCGTTCGATGGGAGTTCAGCAATCCGACTCCATTTATCAGGTGCGATTTTTGTGCCTTTTTACTTATTCCAGTTATCATTGGTGCACATCCCTACTTATATTGCATCCACATGATTTATTATTATGCTGAATATTTAATTTCGGTCTCAATCAACTATTGAAATGCTAAACCTCCCACTATATTAGGAGCCGTGAGTTTCTTTGGCAAGAAGGGCACACTGCTTTTGCAACAAAGGAGGAGGCAGACACAGAGGTATAAAATCAAGGTTTAAAACACGCACGTAATGTTTCACATCAAAAAGTTTAACGAGTTTCTATTAATGATTTATTTTAGGTTCTTGAAATCCTTGAATTGTATAGGCGTTTATATGAGGAATACTTGGCTGTCCCTGTTGTAAAAGGGAAAAAAAGCGAGATGGAGAAGTTTGCTGGTGGACTCTATACTACTAGTGTTGAGGTACTTAAGCCACTAGTGGGCTGGTGGCAAATTTGACCTTTTCTACTTATGAATGGGTTGATTTTCTTTTTGTTCAGCTGATCAAATGGTTAAACTAAAAAACAACTTGGAAACGAAAGGGTCAAAATTCGATTACATGTATTTTAAAACATAAAACCTGATAGTTTTTTTATTCAAGAAGTTTGATCACCGTTTAAAGATTGATTTTCATTTTTTGTTCTTGTAGTTTGGTCAACATCACGGATACTGTCCTTAAGGTTTTGGCATTACATGGATCGTTCTGATTTTGTGGTTCTTGGCTGCTTGCAGTCAGTGAGTTTGTTAGACTTAATCCATGTCTGTTAAGTTTGTAAATAATGATTTTACCTTTTGAAAATACACATGTATTGTTTATGCACAGTTATGGTTTCTAACGCTCCGTTCTCAAGTTTTTTAAGAAAGGAAAGGGAAGGGAAAGAAAGTGAGGGGAATGAAAGGGAAGGGAAAAAAAGAATAAGTTGTGTTCTTGAGTTGGAAGGAAAAGGAAGGAAATGGAGGGAGAACTCTTTCCTTCCAAATCATCCCACATTTGGGAGGATAAGGTTTTAACCAAATAGCCCCTCCTTCCCCCTCCCTTCCCCTCCTTAAAAAACTCGAGAACACACAACCTTGATGGTTTCCTTCCCTTCCCCTCCCTTTCCTTCCAAAATTCAACTCGAGAACACAGCGTAAGTGTGCATTTTCAAAAGGGTGAAATCATCATATTTTGTGACCTTACAGTCTTGGGTTAAGTATACCATTACACTGAAAATGTGCAAAAACATCAAAATATCCATGTAATTGCAAAAAATTAGGGACGGTATCTGTTGTAATTATATATACCAACATTCATCAGGAAGTTATGAACAGTAACTGTCTTTATCTATGGTTATGTAATTGGATTCTGAAAATTAAACAAACATAGTTGTAGCGGAGTGATAAGGCTTTAGGGTCTATCATGTGGAGCGAGAAGGGCAAGAGTTCGATTCCTGCTAAATGCCATCTAATTATCTTATGCTTTCTCAGCATCAGCTCCACGCTCCGCACATGATACACCATAATTCTAAATTTAATATGTATATTTTTTTGTTATTATTATATTAAAATAATTAGTTTTATATGTTACTTGTTTTTCTTATATAACTTTTAACTTATAATGTTGGTTTAAATATAAATAGATATTTGTGACCATATCATTTTTATCTACATTTGGATATAAAATTTTGATCATATTACGCTATTTATTCAAAAAGGCATTTTTTAATATCACAATTTTAAAGTTCAGTTTTTATATCTTTGATAAAAAAAGAATAATTCCATGAGAGACGAGAGTTCTCTTTTTTTCTACGTTAAATTCTTTTCTTAGATTGTAAATTGTAATGATTAATAATACCAATTAGTTATGTTAGGCGTAATATGAAATATAAACAGAATCAATTTGAATCTGAACCAAATGACACTTTACAATCCTATTTGTTTAGATTTTTTCCCTTCTAAGAAAAAATTTGTGTTCTGATGTTAGCTTATATATTGTATTCACTCTAAAGCTCTGTTGCAACACGCGGATAGAAAAAAACTCGTTTTGACTAAACCACAAGACAAGGGACAAAATTTTTGAATTTCACTCTTATTGAATGATTTATTTTTCTTGTTATCATATATACACACTAATTATTTAGAAAAAAATGCCAATTATTGTACAAAAAGTTTTTCGTGTCAACTTGGTGTTACCCAATTACTTTTGGATTGTTCAAAGATGATAAGTGCTTCTCTGTACTTGCAGGCCTTTATTCCGAATACTGGTCGTGGCGTACAAGGTGCAACTTCACATTGCTTGGGTCAGAATTTTGCTAAGATGTTTGAAATTAACTTTGAGGATGAAAAAGGAGAAAAGGCAATGGTGTGGCAGAATTCCTGGGCATACAGTACTAGAACGGTAATCCATCAAGTTTCTTGTAGTGTTTGTAACAGTTGTTAAATTTAATTAACTGATTTACAAATTTGTAGATTGGTGTGATGGTGATGGTTCATGGTGATGATAAAGGCCTAGTGTTGCCCCCAAAAGTTGCAGCAGTACAAGTCATTGTGATTCATGTGCCTTACAAGGATGCTGATGTTAAGGAAATAATAAGTGCGTGTTCTGCGACTGTAAAAGCTTTATGTGATGCAGGTATTCGAGCTGAAGCAGATCTTAGAGAGAATTATTCACCTGGTTGGAAGTATTCTCATTGGGAAATGAAAGGTGTTCCCCTCAGAATTGAAATAGGACCAAAGGACCTGTCAAATAACCAGGTAATACAATGTTTATTTTTAATGTAATAATATAATGTTTTCGTAAATCATAATTGCTGCATGAACTATTCATAAAAGAATACCCGACCCACCTGCACACGTATGTTTGTTTTCAGGTGCGTGCTGTTCGTCGTGACAATGGAGCAAAATCTGATATTCCTATGGCAGATTTGGTTGATAAAGTAAAGGGTATGCTGGATGATATCCAGCAAAGCATGTTTGATGTTGCTAAGCAAAAGCGAGATGCTTGTATTCAAGTTACAAAAACTTGGGATGAATTCATTCAAGCATTAGGCCAGAAGAAATTGATCTTGGCTCCTTGGTGTGATGAAGAGGTAATTAATTGTTTGTAGCCCTCCAATCAAAGAGTGTGAGAAAGATCATAACCTCATTTGAACTGGAGAATGATGTAAAACCTGCTAAACACTTTTTTTTCCATCTTTTTAGTAAAAGATTAACACATAGAAGTAGAAACGATACTTTGACCCAAAATTCTAATGCTTTAAGGAGGTTGTTGTATGCCTTAAAATTATATTTTAGGCAACTCTAAACTTGTTCCACTCATTTGAGATAAAACACAACTGAAATCAAGACTGTCCTTTTTTTCTATTTCTAGCTATATACTGACTAAGATTGTAATGATACTTCAGGAAGTCGAGAAGGAGGTGAAAGCAAAGACAAAAGGGGAGACTGGGGCTGCCAAGACACTTTGTTCTCCATTTGACCAGCCAGAACTGCCTGAAGGTATTATTATTAAAGGCTAATTATTATTAAGAAAAAAAATATTATTTGTCATTTGCCAAATTTCTCCAACAGATGTGAGGGTTAAACACTTGGACCGATTTCACAAACATTTTGTTTCAAAATTGACTAGAAAATCAATCTGATTTAGGGTGGCTGTTTGGATATCTTAGATTGCTTATGGGCATTGTTTGGCACGCCAAGTTTTTTGACCAAGTTTGCTGCAATAATTAGCTATAGATATTTATTGGTAGCAGTATAGGTGGGTCGCTAAAACGGATATAGGCTGAAACAGGCCAGGTTGGGTTTATTTGCAAAAACTTGGCCCATTTTGAATATATTTTTAAGTAGTAAACACGTTAATTTTGATCTAAAATACAATGTCTCTCTTTGAATGAAAAGAAGTTAGGAGGTTTTATGCATTTAAATAACCTTGGGCTACTTTCAGTCCCACTAGACATGTAGACCCATACTCCTGTTAGCTAATTTTTTTTTATTTGATCTATTTGATATATGAGTATATGACAACCCAAATCAACCAATTTAATCTAAACATGTGGAAGCTGCGCCCCTAGTTAGAGACATGGCCGAGTATATTGTCAAATTTGTTAATAGTTAAAGTTCATGGTAGATTAACAATTATCCTATATCAATTCTTGTCTTCATTTTCTTTCTTTGGGTAACTGCGGTAGCTCACAACTTTGGCCCATCTTACCTCCCCCATACCCTGCTCTTGTAGGATTAGGTATCGTTGTTGTGTACTTTTTTGGGAATGCTTATGTAGCTTTATTTTTGTGACAGGCACGTTATGCTTTGCGTCTGGGAAACCTGCAAAGAAATGGACATACTGGGGACGAAGTTATTAACATTATCAACAGTTTGATTTTTATGTTTTCCTTTGGCATATCCAACATTTTGAGGAATTTTTTCGGGGTTTAACCATTTGATACAATTGTGGTGTTTTGTTGTTTAAAAAACTGATATAATGTTCATACTATCAGAATTCGGATTTTGATATTGTTGGTCTTTTTGTATTGTTGGTTTATAACTTTATATGGCTTAAAAAATGAGTTTCTAGGCTACGAAAACAGTAGATATTAACGATGATGAAAATTAAAGGGCAATTAGGTTTGCGGGATTGGTGGTAAAATTAGAATCTGATGCTCTTTTTACAATGCTGTTGGGTTGAATTTCTACTGGAATTGAAATTTGATCGATTTTTTAGATTTCTTTATTTATAGGATTTCACCATTATTATAAATATATATATCTTTGGAATTCGAAAAGTTTACCAAAATAAAAATAGAAAAAAACACCTAAATGGTTTGATGACTGATGCTGCTTCAAGTGATTTGTGCATTATATTTTATCTTCTTCATCCATGACCACTGCTCGTAGCCTCTTGTGTCACAACCACCTTCGTCACAATAACCACCACCATCCTCTTGCCTAGGCCTCCGCCTATGCTGTCACCACTTACCTCCTCCGACTACCACAATCATCTACTGTCACCATTGATTGTAGTGGTTGTAGGTGGTGGCGGTGATGATGGTGACATTGGAGGCAACAATGGTGGTGATATTTGCGGCATGGATTCCAGGAAAACTAATGATTTCTTGAACTTTTTTGGGTTTTTTGTTTATAGAATGTGTTTATTATTTTGTAAAAATATGTTCATTGTTATCGGTGTACTTTACTAATTACAGAACATTATTTTGATTGTGCTGTGTTTTTCTGATATGTGGTATATTAAGCTGTTTACTGTCTTTTTACTTTTGTTCAATAGTAAACACATATCTCTATATATTGTGTTTTATGAGTACAAAATACGTTTTCACTTGGTTAGTGATTTATTTGATATATTCATTTAAACAGACTTTTAATCAGAAATTTCAACAATTGTTGGTTTGAAACTAACGAACGTATAATATTAAACCAAGCTTTAGAGGGGGTGGCGCCTGATGTGAGGTGTGAGACCAACTATCACGACATGATCTGACGCAGCTGGCGTGCTTCTCAACATGAGAAGATTCGGGTCGTGCGATCAAGTTCATTTTTTGTTTGTGTATTAAAAATGCTTATAGGTGAGTGTGATTGTGCGATTGATTACAAATCGGTGTGATGGTTGTGTGATGACCGGTTTGATGGAATGAAAAGCTGAGCTGACACAAGTGTGATGGTGTAATTGAGTATCACCCCCTTAAATGAGTGACAAGTTTTATAACATGTTCGCTAGTAACAATAACGCGAGAGAAAGTTATAAAGTCAAATTAATTGAAAAGTGAAAAGAGAAATATATTTTTGTTTACTATTTTAAAACTTTTCGGTTAAGCCGAATAATCAGTATTCTTATTCTTATGAAACACTAGATCCAAGTATCCAACGTCAATTAATAGCCCAGGATAGTTTTTACAATTCTCACAGGCCCAGGCTACCTCATGAATGTTGAGCCCACAAACGTCAGTTAAACCCATTACTCCCATGAGTCCCATCGGATCAAATTAGCTCCTCCGTAATTCCTAAAGCCGTGAACAAGAACGGCAGCGAGCCAGCAACCCAGCGATTCACTAACGGTCTCAGCGAACAACAACCGCTCACGAATTCTAAATCTGCGAACATCGCGTCTCAGTCTCAGCCTTTCTACTCATCCTCTCGGCTCAGAAATTCTAATTCTAAAGCTCGAGGTAAATAAACTTCTAACCCTAAAACCTAATTGGTTGAAATTAAAACCATTTACTTGTTGTTCTAATATATTAAGAGTTTTAGATTTTAGATTGGTTGTTTGGTTGAAAACTTAGAATTATAGTTTGATGAATTATGATTATTACCTAAATTTAATGTTTCATATTGTACTAGGTTTTACACGATGTCCGTGATAATACAAAGTTTTAGTTTTTACATTTTTTTATAATTAGTTACATATTTAGGATCGTTCTTTGTGAATTTGGTATAAAGTTATTGTTTCTTGTCAAATATAAATGCAAGCTACAATTAACCCAAGCCTCGATAATACTGTATGTGACACTTCTCTTGTGAAGTTTTAATAGTTCTAATATATAGTTCACCATATTATCATAATTAGGTACGGGAAAGCAAATAAGCAATATTTGTTGGGTAGTTTATTTTAATTAGTAATGTGTGTATGAGCTAAGCTTTCATGATCTGATTAATGCATAAGAAACGAGATTTAAACATTATACTTATTGCAACAATCCACCAAGTTTACGATCATTTTATGCTTTAGATTCTGAAACTTTCCACACTACTATCTAGAACTTTCCTCCTTGTTCCAAGTCTTTAGAATTGTATGTAAAGATCAAGAAACATATTTTAAAACCATGTAAATAAATAGCATGGAAATTCTAGATATGATATAATAACTTTTGGATCGAAACAATCCTAGTCGTCGGTTTTCATAGGCTACTAGTAAAAATAGGTGATGGTCTCATTTGTTGCAAATTACCTCTATTGGTAGGTGCCCCCATGAATCTTTTTCATGGATCTGCCACTCCTCAACAATGATTGCTTGAAAAAAAAGTGGTTTTGTATATTCACATGTGAACAACTGAAAATCGAACACCCTTTCATTAAACAAACAATATTGTTCTTCAAAGTCTGTACTTTTTTATTTGTAAAAAATATGATGGTTTCACAGGTGCATATAAAAAGTTAATGTGCTAATATTTGACGGCTGATGGCCGCGAAAAAAATTATCTCATGGCTGTAAAGTAATATCTTGGCTGAAAACTGGCGTCTATGAAAGTTTGAATGTGAAAGAAATGTTTGGAACTTTGAGAAAATTTTGTAATTAAAAAGCAAAAGAAAATAACAATTTTACCTAGTTCTTGTTCAAACTTTGTCCACTCGTATATAACCATTTCATTCTATAAAAGGGTTCAAAAGACACATTTAAAGAAGAAAAAAAACTAGTGTTTGTTAGCTTCTTGACTCTATATTCGTTTCACATTGACTAAGCTTAACTCAAACAAGCTTTGGTTTAGTTCAATCTCGAATCTTGTACATTGCTTGTAAATTGTAATACAATTGAATAAAGGTGTGGCACCGCTTTATCAAATCATCTATCATATCTCTCATATTTGAGGTATATGACTTCTATATCATAGGTGTAATAATACTATTTTTTTTCTCAACAGTGTAATAATACTAACACCAACCAATTTCGAGACAAAGTGACATGGTTAAAATGCAGATGAAGATGTTTTCCTTCCCCTTGTTTTTGGTTTAAATCATAGTCTTCGTGTATGACCAAACTTTCCTCGTATGTCGAAGACTCTCCTTGCTCTCATCACTCCCCGCCACACTCGCAACTCCAAATCACCATCCAGAATCCCTCCTCGTATCAAGAAGATCGTCAACGAACTCTGTGACATCCTTAGAACACAAACTCCTAACTGGGAAGAAACACTTGAAATCCGACTCTCTGAAGAAGAAATCATCCCATCAGATGTTGCTCACCAAGTGTTCGACAAAATTCAAGACGTTGAGTCGGGCTTGAAATTCTTTAATTGGATTTCCAAGCTACCTTACGGCTGTCCTCTTGATGGGATTGCTTATTCTTCCCTTTTAAAGCTCTTGGCCAAGTCAAAAGCTTTTCCTGAGATTGATTTAGTGTTTGTTCGTTTGAAAAGTGAAAAAGAATTGCCCAGCCATGATGCTTTTAATGATGTAATTCTAGCCTACTCGGAATGTGGGTTGATTGATAAAGCTTTTGAATTTTATTCATTTGTAGTTGAAACATATGGGTGTGTTCCAAACGTGTTTGCTTGTAACTCTTTGTTGACGGCGCTTCTAAATAGTGATCGTTTGCAAACCGCATACCAAGTATATAATGAAATGCTTTACAGAAACGATTCAGTTGGAAAGGGTTGTTGTGCAGACAACTATAGTACTTGTATAATGGTGAATGCACTTTGTAAGAAGGGGAAGGTCGATGAAGCTCGAATGTTAATTGTTGATAGATGGGGACAAGGTTGCATACCCAATATTGTTTTCTACAATACCCTAATTGATGGTTATTGTAAGAAAGGTGATGTTAAAAGAGCATTTTTGTTATTTAAAGAGCTCAAATTAAAGGGCTTTTTGCCTGCAGTTGAGACGTATGGAGCAATGATAAATGGTCTTTGCAAGGAAGGAAATTTCTGTCTTGTAGACAGGCTTATGAATGAAATGAAGTCCAGGGGTTTGCTCATAAATGTTCGAGTTTATAACAACATTATTGATGCTCAATGTCGGCATGGTTACAAGACGAAAGCAGTTGAAATACTAAGAAAGATGATTGAGATTGGTTGTGCACCCGATATTATTACGTATAACATTTTGATATATGATTGTTGTAGGCATGGAAAAGTTAAAGAAGCCGAGCAGCTTGTGGAACAAGCAGCAAGAAGAGGATTGAGGCCTAATAAGTTCACTTATACTCCCCTACTGAACACCTATTGCAAACAAAACGATATTGACAATGCCTTGGAATTGCTTGTTAAGATGATCAATAATGGAGAAAAACCCGACTTACTAACCTACAATTCTCTTATTCACGGGATTGTTGTTTTAGGTGAGGTAGAAAGTGCATTGCTTATTTTGGAAAAGATGACAGAAAGAGGCATATTCCCTGATGCAGGGGTGTATAATGTACTAATGAGTGGACTCTGCAAGAAAGGCAAACTTCCTGTCGCCAAGAAGTTGCTTTCTAAGATGCTTGACCAAAATGTACAGCCAGATAAATTCGTATACACAACGTTAATTGATGGGTTCATTAGAAACGGAGATCTTGAGGAGGCCAAGAAGCTCTTTGAACATGCAATTCAAGAGGGTACGATGAATCTCGATGTGGTTGGGTATAATGCAATGATTAAGGGCTATTGTAAAGATGGTAAGTTAAATGATGCAGTTTCGTATGTCAAAAATATGATCAAAGCACATATTTCCCCTGACGAGTTTACTTATTCTACAATCATAGATGGGTATGTAAAGCAACATGATATGGATGGTGCATTAAGATTTTTTAGTCATATGGTGAAGCAAAATTGTAAGCCAAATGTTGTCACATATACTACTCTCATTAATGGGTTTTGTCAAAAGGGAGACAATATTGGTGCTGAGAAACTATTCAAAGAGATGAAGATCCTTGGTGTGATGCCTAATGTTGTTACTTACAGTATATTAATTGGAGGTTGTTGCAAGAATGGAAAGCTAGCCAAAGCTGCTTCTCTTTTTGAACAAATGCTAAAGAGCAAATGTAACCCAAATGACGTAACCTTTTACAATTTGGTGCATGGTTTTTCAAAGTATGAGAGAAATAATGAGATTAATGAGGCTAAAAACTCGATGTTTTTGGATATTAACAGCAGGATGTTATCAGATGGTTGGTCTCCAAGGGTAGCCGTATACGGTACAATCGTTGTATGCCTTTGTCTTCATGGAATGCTCGGTCTTTCTTTGCAGTTGAGCGTTAGGATGTCGTTGATTACTGGTTGTCCTGTTGTTTTTGCTGCTTTGTTGTATGGCA
The DNA here is from genome assembly GCA_032274825.1 of Drosophyllum lusitanicum. Taxonomy (NCBI): domain Eukaryota; kingdom Viridiplantae; phylum Streptophyta; class Magnoliopsida; order Caryophyllales; family Drosophyllaceae; genus Drosophyllum; species Drosophyllum lusitanicum. The sequence continues at coordinate 7,403 of JAUEJL010021875.1, read as the reverse complement.
TTTGTTTGGAAGGGAAAGCTAAGGAATGGAGTAATATTATTTTTTGCAACTTAAATGAATCAGAGCTCATTGTTGCTGAAAATTATATGTTGGTTTTTGCTCGGTATCTCCCACAAGGGGCGGTTTCCGAAGCATTGTTGATTTTGCAGAAGTTGGTTGATGATTGTAAGTTCAAACATCATGAAGTGGTCAACGTGTAAGTTACTATCTCATCTTGGTGACTAGACATTGTACATTCAACAAATGAAGTATGAACACACAAATGATATGTATTGATGCATTTTAATATCTCATAAACAACACAACTTTCACATGATATTTTTATGAAGAATACCATACTTCATACATATGTTGTAGACGAAATGCTAGCAACTAAAGGACACCAAAGTTTGATGTTTCTGACCAAGTGGTGTTTTGGTTCAATGGCATTAGTACCTCCTTACATTGTGTTAGTCGTGGGTATAAGTCTATTGAAGACATTAACATCACATTTTTCAATTTGAGTATGACCTTTTCAAAATATTTATGTAATTAACTATTTCTATTAAGTAGTCATGCAACAGTACAATTTGGAGAATTCCAACAAAGTTAGTAAATGAACCTAAGTATTCAATTTTTTACATTAAAGTCAGTTTTATACCAAAATCACCTTAGGTCATCTTCATTTATTCTAATTTTTATCTAAAAACATGTTGTATGATGAAGATACTCTTAACATGTCCTTTTTACCGCACTTGTTAGAATTAGATTTAAGGATCAATTTGCGTGTGTGTTTAAAAAAGTACGCTGAAGCGATGAGGTTAGCGCTTAGGCTATACCTAAGCACTACGATTACGCAAAGTGAGAAAAAGCGTCCGCTTTGCTTAGCTTTAGGTGAAGCGCTAAGCAGCAATTAAGGTAGTCTTGATTAGAATTGGGCTTTTAATGGGCTTTAAGTTATTAGTTGCTAGTTTCTATACTATGGGCTATTGGGCTTAGGTTAGGAAGCAAAGAGTCATCATCCAAAGCGGTAAAATTCGATCCTCTAGAGTGGTAAGAAATTGATAAGTCAACTTTTGAATCGGTAATGATTAATGGTATATAAGTATTTAAGTATATATAACTTATAAGTAAATTGATAAATATATTTTGGTGTTTAAGTACTTCTGAGTTTTGTATACATGCATTGGAACTTTGGTGACATTATGACTATATTTAGAAGTTAGGTAATTTATGAGTATTATGTATTTATAAAGTAGTATATGACATTATGACTATATATAGAAGTTAGGTAATTTACGAGTATTATGTATTTTTTTTTGTGAATTTCGGGCGCTTCGTGTGCTTAAAGCGAGCGCTTTCGTTTAGCGCTTAGCTCTTCGGCATCGAGGACCATTAGCGCTTTTAGGCGTTTTACGCCTTTTAAAACCAATATGACACTTCACAACTTATGTGGTATTGCACGTAAGCTTGTAAACTTTGAAAGGGCATAAGATAACCGCCTATCTTCTAATTAATTAATATATTGCATAACTTGGTAACAAAATGAAACACAGTTGCATTAATCCGTAAGAAATCTATTTACGTGTCATATATCGGTAAAAAGAGGTGATTTGTTGCAAAAACAGGTAATTAGCCCCCTTCAAACCCTTATGTACTTTAGGGCTCAGTTATTTCAACTGTTTCCAGATTACAAAGATGAATGCAACCTGCTTGCAGCTTGAAGAAAACCCAATTCAAGATGCCATATCCAGAATTCGCTTTGCCCCAACATCTAACAATCTCCTCATTTCTTCCTGGGATTCTGTAAGTAATCGTTTTTATTGTGAGTTTGCCTGCGTGCACATGTGCTAATATTTATAATATATTTGCAACAAAATTGATACGTTATGAAATAATTTATTTGCAGAGTCTTAGATTATATGATGTTGATAGATCTAAGCTGATTTTTGAAGCTTCTGGGGACGCTGCAGTTCTAGATTGTTGTTTTCAAGGGGAGACGTTTGCATTGAGTGCTGCATCTGATTGTTCCATATCTAGGTACGTTTTCAGGTTTATAGTTTTCAATTGTAATTGAAACCACAATACCCTAAATTATGTAATTGTCATTCGTAGAATGATATTTTAGGCCTTAACCTTCATGGTGATCATGTTCACTTTTGTTACACTATTCATTTTTCATTCATCATATACTCAATTTTCTTCATGGCAAATTTGATTCAAGCAATCACTTTCATGTCCTGGATGCTAACTCCTTAACACAATTTTGTAGGTATGATCTGCAATCAGGAATCAGCGGAAGCTTTGGAAATCATGATGATTTAGCAACTTGTGTTGAATATTCTGATGAAACAGGTAATAAGAACCATTTTAAATGTGGTTACTGCCATTAGAAATGATCATATTTGACATGTTTTTTAATTACTTCTATTTTAGAGTTTTTTGTATATGAATTTCATAAACTTGATCTTCTTCTTTGCAGGTCAAATTATTACTGGTGGTTGGGATAAAAAGATTAAGTGTTGGGATTCGCGTTCTATGCAGGCTCTTACTTGTGTTCAGCCTGTTAATTTGGGGGTTGAATCTATGTCCCTATGTGGTTTTACTGCAATGGTTGCTGTTGGGTTGTCAGTAAATATGTATGATTTACGCAAGTTCAACAATCCATTCAATAGCAAATGTGTGGACATCCAAATCAAGTGTGTTCGGCCATATCTAGATCAAGGTATTCAGTATTAGATTTTTAATCCTATTTTAGTTTCTAAGTTTTGGTATGTTGACTGAATATTCAACTATTAATCTTCAAGACATACTGGGAATGTTGTACAAATAAATAATAATATAGGTGAGTAGGCGACCTTATTGTTATACAAATGATGCAAAATATAAACCATTTGGTGGAGCTTTATAAGAAAATCAGTGTTCTGGCTATTAGCGTACTTATTGTTCTTTGTAACTTAAAATTTTTAGAAAGTTTATCTCAGTTATGTCAAGATGGGTGGTTTAGGCGGGTTAAAACGGTGTTTGGGTTGAAATGAATCATTATTACTACTATTTGAAATGGGTGGGTCTGGGACTCTGGGTTGACTTGATTTGTAAGCACTTTTATGTCTATATCAAAATTTCTTTTAATTATAAATAATCAATGTTTTAATTGTGACTAGACAAATAATATTATTACAATGATAACATAAATCTTTGAATACAATGCTTTTTAAGGTTGTACGTAATAAAAATAGACATTGGACGACTTTGGTCAGTTCAACTCATTTCCTCTTTTGATAATGTTTATGAAATGACCTGTAGAAAAAACACAACCCAAATCGCCCCATTGATAAGTAAAGGGGTAGTTTTTATTTTATTTAATTACTTTTTTAATCTTAATGCAGGATTTGCAGCTGGGTCAGTTGATGGACGTGTAGCGTTGAAGTATTTTAACCCATCCAACCAAAACAACGATGGGTATTGAAGCTTTGAGATAACATACATTACCTATTCTTAGTACACTTATCATGTTAAGATTTCAAATTGTGACCATGTGTTATTCCTATATTTTCTTTATTCTTACAGATATGCTTTTCGTTGCATTCCAAAGGCAAAGGAAAAAAGGCATAATATCACAGCCGTGAATGATATTGTTTTTAGCCCATCGTACGTTTTCTATCTACTCTTTAACCAGCAAAAGACATAAAAGTTTACTCTAGTAATCTTTTGTGATTAGGATTTATGGCGCCTTTGTCACCGGTGATAATGATGGTTATGTCACCATATGGAATGCTCAAAGTAAAAAGAGAGTATTTGAGGTATGTTACATAATTTGATGATGATATTTTTTTATGAAATAAAGCAGAAACATCTGTGGTATTCTGCTTCTATTCGCTAGACACGGTTTTAATTTTTTTTTATAAATATTCTCAGATGCCGAAATTTGAAAACAGTATAGCCTCGTTATCATACAACCATGAAGGACTGTTTCTAGCTGTTGCTTCAAGCTACACATACCAAGAGGCAAATGAATTGTTAGTATATCTTCTTTCTACTTTCTGTGTCTTTGAAATCATCATACCTCATGTTCCAACAAAAATAAATGCTATATTTTTTAATGGGTATCATATAATATAGACAAACATTCTTGTATGATAAATACAGAAGAAGATATAATTACATTAATAACCATCTCAAGATGGCTTAGTGGTAGGATGCATGTAAAGTTTTACAAGAGACCTGGGTTCAATCCCCGCTGAGTACAAACATCTTGGATGGCCATAGGAAGTATAGGAAACAACCACAAAAATGGTTAGACCGCGTACATCATAGCATAGTTCAACTTCTCCGGAAAACTTGCTAAAACGGCAAAACCCTTTATTGCCGGCGGTCTTTCAGGAAACAGTCTCTCTACCTGCGGGAAGAGATATGACTGTCTATAACTTACCTCTCTCATACCCTGCTTTGTCCGGATTGGGTATCGTTGTTGTATAATCACATTAATGCCAACCTATGAATTTAATTTCCGGGTTGATAGGGAGTTAAATAAATAGGCTTGTTGGTTACTGAGCCAATTCAAGTCTCGACTTCTCATTATTGCATCTATGATGAATTACTAGAGGTGAAAAAACAAGTGGGTCATGCGGGTTGGGGAATAGGTTTAACTATATAATAAATATATAAGATATGATTATAAAAATAATTCTTTTTTTAAAAAATTAATCGATTTTGAAGGTCTCATGCATCTGATTACACTTTAAATGGCTTACGACTTGTTTTAGATGTTCCATTTTTTGACCTTGAAGATGAAACATCAACTAAAGTTTCCAAATTTTAGTACTGGGATCAAAATTGCCATCATCTGATCTTGAATTCTTTTTATAGGGAAATACCACCAAGGATATACATACATGAAATGAATGACCAATACATCGGTTCATTTTCTGCTGCAAGTTCAACATAAGCGGTTTTTTTACATAAGCACAAAGGTCAAAGGTCAAAGCTTTAAGACCCGACTTTTTGTATAAATTTTTGGCTTCCAAGGTGCCAAGAATGCATACCGTCCTAAATGACGTTTTCTTTCTCCTTTTCAGGTCTTCGTTTACTCACCTTTCAGAGACGAAGGATATGTTGTTGTATTGACGTTTCTTATTCTACTCTAACCTACAACGTGGTTGGTCTACTCATCGATTACAACCATGTGATGCGAATTTCCATATATAATGCTGAAAGTGACGCTCGGCAGTTTGTATTTATCTTTTGTGAGTTTGTTGGTGGCAAGTGATATATTGATTGAAGAATTTAATGCCAGCTAGTGATTAGAATTTAGATTGCTATGTTGCAGTAATTACTTAAAATTCAGGTACTTCTTTATTAGTCAAGTTCTAGAGGAAAACTGAGTTGGGATGTTGAATTTCTGATGAAGAGAAGATTCTTCCCCAACCATTCGTCAATATGAATTTGATAAATGATTTATGTTGTCATAAATTGATGATCTGCCTAGAACTTGAATCTAATATAGTCAGGCATATACACTGGTTATATCATCTTCAAAAAAAAAAATGCTTCACTTTGGGAATATCGAGCTATGCTATGATGTACACAATCTAACTGTCTTTTGTTGCTGTTTCATATACGCTCCTTGATCGTCCAAGATGTTTGAATCGGTTTAAAGCGGTGAACCGTGTTTTTTTCCTTGATCTACTTGTAGTATTTTATAGTATTTGGAACTGACAAATTGTTGCATATATCATCTATATATGATTTCATTAATGTTTTAAGGATATATTGTCGTTTGTATGATTATACAGATATATCTTACGTAGTTTGGAGCTAATTATGACTTAATATGTTATCGTTTGGTTTTTTCAACAGCCAGTTGAAGGACATGAGATCATAAGTTTTCAAAGTATGAAGTTATGAACAAAAGGGGTGTGATATGGCATAGAGTCATAAGTGAGAGGGCCTTATAGTTATCAATAAAGAAGTAGAACGCAATTATCATGATAAAAACTTAAGCCTTTTAAGGCAATGAAACGATTCACCCCATACCAGTTTAGTTGAATGCAGGCTTCACGGTAAAAATATGATATCATCATGTAAAGACTCGTGATTGTATTTTTTGTATAAATTATCGATTATTGTTAATATAATTAGGGCAATAAAGTTAAGTGTATATTCTTCTAAAAAAATTAAAATAATTATAAAATATTTTAAATCGATAAAATTAAAAATTTGATTAAATATGATATGTTGATATTTTATAAAGAGTAAATTGTAAATTAGAATGGACAAATATGATATTTTAAAGTTAAAGAATGACTAATTTCTTTAATAAGTTTGATTCAATTTTGACTAAGAAAAGTTAAAATTAAAATTCATAATTTGATTAAAGAGATGGTTAAAATTAAGTAATTGAATTTATTTTATTAAATAAAGGGCTAGAACTTAAAATTTAGTTAATAGATGATTAAGATTGAATGATTAAATTTATTTTATTAAATAAAGGGTTATAATTATTGATTAGACGCACGTTAGTCAATTATTTATATCGGAACTCGGAAGGTTAACACTGTATTTAAAAACCACGAATTTCGTTCCTATTTAACAGATAATTGGAAACGTGATTGTCAATGCTATGGAATAGAACCTCCTTCCTCTTTCTCATCACCGGATACACACACACAAACTGGGACAGGATAAAAACGTTAAATAATTTATTTAGAAATGTTTCAAAATTCTAAAAAACTGACAAGTGTCATCTAATATCCTGTTTTAGTTATATATATAGATATATAGATTTTATCCTTCTATTTTTACCTACTCAATGATTGACAGATATAAAGAACTAATGCTCTTTTTTTATCTCATACTTTGATAATGACATTTGTCTTGATCAAGTGAGTAATATGATAATTAGGATTAATGTGTAGAAAGATATAAAACTTCTCTATAAGAAAATATAATTAAAAGAGATCAAAAGCCGTAAAAAATATAAGAAAATATAATTAAAAGAGATCAAAAGCCGTAAAAAATATAAGAAAATATAATTAAAAGAGACGAAAACCCGTTGCCTTTCAGAAAAAACCCGTAAGAAATAGATTTAATTACACCGTTGGTCCTTAAGGTTTGCTCAAGTTGCAATTTTAGTCCTTTAGCAATCGAAAGTGCAAAATAGGTCCTAGCTTCTCCCTATTTTTTGTTGCAAGATCGGTCCTTTACCCTAACTAAAGTTAAAGTTGACCGTTAGTTAGAGAGCATTTTAGTGATTTTGCTTATATTCTCATTAGCAAACACAAACTAGTGTTATGCCCGTGCGTTGCTCGGGTACGTAAATAAAACTTTTATATTTTATAATTTTACACATATTCTTTTTTAAAAGATATAAAATTATATTACACATCTAAAAGTTTTTAGTATAATATTAATGTGTTTCTCGT
>JAUEJL010021764.1:0-21740 GCA_032274825.1 Drosophyllum lusitanicum | reverse complement strand
AGGCTCATTTATGCTCTCATTAATAACGCATTAATGAAGGGTATATTTGAAAAATCATGTCTCGCTCATTAATTACGGCATACCCGGACGTAATTTACGATTGGGTAAATATATAAATGACCAAGATACCTCTACTAATAAGTCATTAATGATGTTACAAACAGTTCTTGCGCGAAAAATGGTCATCGATTGAACTTTTCTATATATGTGTGTGCGTGTGTGTGTATAACCATCCGGTGGACTACGTCGGTCTTAAAAAAGTGTTTAGAACACGGTAACTACGCAATGCCACGGCGACGAATAGTTTCTACCCAATAGCATATCGTTTTATATAATATAAGGGTATGGTATTCAACTTAATAGTTTCCATATGCTAACATGCCATTTCATTTGAGAAAGCGTGTAGTTATGAAAGAATAAGGTTATTGGTGGGTGTGTAAAGTAGGAAAGAGAAATTGAGGTTATTTGAGGGGTTTATTAGTAATTTTTTATTGTTGAAATTTTAAGAAATTACGTTAAAGTGGGAAAAAGACTGTTAAATATATTATAATGTAATATAGATTAGATCAAATGGGTAAGCTACTAAGCTATATAAAAGTTTCTTCTTCAGGAACAGGTTTTTCGTAAGTCTCACATTGTAGTCCATTCACTAGTAGAAGGTTCTTGCAATTCAATTTTCTAATGAAATCAACTATCTTTCTATGAAAAAATGGTTAATAACTAGTAAGTCATGATTATAGGGTTCTTTCTTAGCATTTGCATCATGTTGATGTTATATAATCTAAAATGGTTATCTAGATTTATGGGGTTACAAAACCTTAATTAGGTTTTTTAGGTTTCAAATCAGCACATTGAAAATCGTATGTGAAAATATTTTTCCATATTAGTTTTTCGATGTTGGGTTCTAGAATCATGTATGAAAGAGGCTTTCTAGATCAACAACAATACTCAATTTTGTGATCATAGAGCATGGGGAAAGAGGCTTTCTAGATCAAACTCATAAATAGTTTTTCCATATTGCTTTTGGTTTTTGATTAGTTAATGTGTTTGTGTGGTGATTTCGAGATTTACGATGCTTGAATATGTCCATGTAAGACCCAGATTTCATCGTCGTAACTCATTTAATTTATAAGACCAAAACTCGTTTTTAGCTTTTCAAATTTCAACCGTGAGATCTTTGTCTCTCAACATGTTCATATGCAATTCAAATAAAGTTCTAAGCAACACTATGATCTTCCAACCAATTAACCATGGATCAAGGTTTTAGGTAAGAATCCAACAAAAACCAAATTTTAGGGTTCAATTTATAAAATAGTAATTAAGTTTTGTTTTTGTTCTACTAAAGTCATTTATACTTTTTACCTATTGAAAATAGTAACCAAGTTCTATAAGATTTCAATCTTTATAAAACTTAACCTTTTTTATAGGTTTTGCAACTTAACTAGAAAAATAGATGAACATTTCAACGTTGACTTGCAAAACCTAAATAAAGGATAAGTTTCATAATAACAACTTTAAAATTTGGTTACTATACTTTATTGAACAAATATAAAACTTGATTACTATTTTATAAATTAAAACACATTTTACAGATGTTTGGAACAAAAATAAAACTTGATTACTATTTTATAAATTAAAACACATTTTACAGATGTTTGGAATCCAAATTCCATGCTATCTTTGCATACTATTATACAAGTGCATCATATTAACCATCTATCTATGATCATAATATACTCATAATAATTTAAACATAAATTCAACCCCCGCCATATGCTACAAGTATAACAAAAAAAGTGCAAGTTACAGCAACAAAAAGATTTAGGGGGTGTTTGAATAAATTTATAAAATAAGCTAAAAAACTTCTAAAATAAGCTAAAACAAACACCCTCTTAGTTTCCTTTTAAATAATTTTATGTAATTTGCTAAATTAAATTTCATAAAATTCAAATGGAAATCGATGCCCATAAATTAATATGCATATGCGATTGCAAATCTATCGTCTGTCTTGGATAAGATGGCTGGATACCAGGACCCGAACAGGGACCACCATTCACAAGTCATCACTCATAACCACCAACATCAATCAACTCATAAAATCAAAATTCACATCAAGAAAACCCTGCAGCCTGTTAGTCAATTACTGATAAATTTATCATCTATTTTTGGTGAGTGCTACTATATAGCCCCCTCTCCTCACAAACTCACATGTCAAATCAAGAATTTTATATTTTTAATGTTACTTTTTCACTCACATATGTCAAATCAAGAAGGCTATATAGATAATGAAGGAGGATATATAGAATTACCCATTTTTTATGAGTTTTTTCTCCTCTTTTTTCCCAATTAGATTCCTTTTATATTCAACAATATTATGACAGGAATTTTGTTGGGATTAAAATCAACCCCATGCTGTTGTACCCTGATTCACACACACACACACACTGAACCACTACAGAGTTTTTGTCTATTTGTGTTAAATTGTCGTTTTGCTCTGCGTTATTGACACAGTCTCAACACTTGTGCCTGCTTTTCAGTGAAATCTTTATGTATCCCGTTTGGCTTCTTCCTTCCCCTTAGATTAATAAATTCTTGCTTTGTGATCATTAACGTCAATTTAGTGTTGGTTTTAAAATTAAAAGTGGAACAGCTTTAGGGGTTGTCATCTCTTGCTGACTTCCTCCTGCTTATTGGGTATAAAAGATCTAATCTTTTTGTTGGATTTTGGGTAGAAACCGATCTTTCATCATTATAAAGATATTTTCATTTGTTGGGTCTTGAACAGATCGAAGTTTTTCTTGTGTGTTCTTAGTGGGTTTGAATCTTTGCTGTGAAATTTCTTATCTTTCAGCTGGGTTTTGAGCAGAGATGAAGTTTTTTCTTCTGGTTTTTTAGATCAGGGTTGGTCATCTTTTGCCGCTGCTTGTTGTTTATGGTTCTTAACTATAAGAAAGCCTCATCTCTTGTAGAATCATGAGTAATTTTTAACTATTTTTTTAATCTGGTTTCCAGCTTAGAGTTGTTTTTTAGTTGCTGCTGCGTAGTTGGTGTGGATCCTTACCGTAAAAGCTAGGTATGTTTCTTTTTGTAGAAATTGAGCCTTGTAAACTGTGATTCTTGATTCTTCCCTGTTAAAACAATCCAACCTTGAAAATTATCAAACGATCAACTCTAATCAACTGGTTGTCTGGCTATCGAATTCCGATTCTGTGACTTATCACTTTAAAACGCACATCCAAACAGTCTAGTATGGTTCTTTATTGCAATCCTCTGTTTTTTGTATTGGGTTCAACTATGGGTTTCATTTCCTCCTATTGCTGCATACTTTGTAACAATCTTTACTGCAAAAATCAGTTCTTTGTAATTTTTAGGTTGTCAACTTAATCTGTTATCTTCAACCTACAGGCATTTGGCCGCCTAGCGGTATCCTAAACCTGTGTTCCCTTTCCTTTCCTTCTTCAACTTGAGAACACAACTCTAAGCTGGAGATGTGCACAAAGTGGGATGAAAAAAATCCACTAAAGTGAGGTTTCCTCTATTGAAAGTCCACCCCGAGTTTGTAAGCGTTTATAAGACGCCCACAAACCAAGTGGTTGTAGGTTCAAGTCAACTGCGGGGTCAAAGATCAAGGTTGTGTTTATAAAGTCTTGGCTTTTGTCATTTTATGTTATTATTGTTACTTAACCTTTTGCTTTCTGAGGTAGTTTTTTATTACCTTAAGTGAGTTTGATAGATGCAGCTTACTAAGCTTGACTCAGTTGACTCTAGCGAGCTGCAAAGTCTAACCCATACTAGGTACAGGATTATTAATTATGGACTTGCATAAAACAAAGTATTTATATCAAAACATAATAACAAAAACAAAATTCTTATTCTAGAGCATCCTTTTAAAAAACTTGTGTTATGATAGTACTTAAACTTAACCATCCCATGATGGTAACTAGGATGTTTAAAAAGTCTCAAAAAAACTAGGTTCAATCGTTGCTTGAGTAAACATCTTGGATAGGTAGAGAGACTATAGAAAACTACCGTGTACATGACTCTCCAAGAAACATGTTTCAAGTGGGAAATCCCTTTTGAAAGACAATACTTGAACCTCCTAGAGCTGCCATTGTGGACTTATATTTGCTCAGGATTCTGAAGCTTTTCATTGAGCCGACTCGAGGTCTTTTCTTCTCTTTTTTTCTTTTAAAAACATTATATATATATATATATATATATATATATGTACACACACACACACATGATACCTCCCATACCTACTGCTATCTCTTTGTCTCTATTTCTTCCTCCTAGAATAGTGGTTTTGGCCTTCTTCCTTCTTTCTTCTTTCTCATGTGCTATAGATAGATCCTTGTCCCTTCCTTAAACAATATCATATACTTTGCTTCAAGTTTCAATTCATTAGCCTTTTTCCTTAATGGGTTTCATTTCTTTTCTCAAGTTGATCTCCAATTAAGCCCTCTACATAACTTATTATCAATCACATTCAAGATCTTTCCTTCAATAAAAGTGTTTTCATCAAGATTTTCGCCTTCATCATCTATCTTTCCTTAAAACTTCTGTTTTTTCTCCTTTTAGCAAAAAAGCAGACTCTCTTGCTGATTTTGACACGGGCATTCCAAACTCATCTCAAGTAATGGTGAATTCAGGTTCTCAAGCATGGGGCTTCATCTTCTAGAGAAGACCATGGAGACTCGTTTCGAAGATGGGAATGGCTACAACCGGCCGAGACACAACTCTTACCATCCAGGCCCAAAGGTGTCTCTAGCTTGGCTTGATTTAAGAGTTTTCTACATCAGAATTAGCAAATGTGATATCAACAATGAATCAACTCCTGAATATCTCACACTTAACCATGTGCCACTTAACCGCGATACTCTACTTGAAATTAATGGTGTTAGAAATAGCATATACTCTGATGGTGTATCAACCCTGTTAAAAAGAGACCGATTAGACAAGAAATCCGAGGAAGTTACATTTGTTAGTACTGATAGTCTTAGGACAACAGGAAGTGTGAAGTTTGAGGTTTTTGATAAGGATGTTCTTCTAGTTTCCGGGATTCTTGATTTGTGTCATAGTAATGGAGTTCATGGTGAATCGAATGATTGTAGTTCTAAATGGAGAATGGAATGCGAAACAGATATGGTTGCTGGAAACGGGTTCTTAAAAGGAAAGCATAACACAGGTCTCGAATTGGATCCACCATCGATTGAGGTCTGTTTGGCGGGTAGTTTTTCCGGGAACCCAACAATCTTGACGAAAACTTTACAGCTTTGTTGCAGAAAGAAGCAAATGAGGAAGGGAGTACTTGAAGCTATACCAGAAAATGAAACAATGGCAAATGAAAAAGAAGGTTCATCTCGCCTTGCTTTGAAGGTATGTACTTGTTCATAATCTAATTATTTTGGTTCTAGATTTAGTTAATCCGATTTCAATAATCTAACGTTTTCATTTCGGGGGGTCCACCAATCGGTCCCACGACCAATACGGGACGGTAAATTGTGTAACTCATGATTAAAGGACATGTATCAGAGTTTAATCAGAAGACCTCTATTATAAATTCCATGTCCCGACCGCTAGAATAAAATATAGGTTTGCTAGATGTCAACCTATTTTTGTGATGTCTTCTTTTGTTTTCTTAAACCTGCATTCATTGTATTTCAGCAGTAAAAACAGGTGCTTCACATTTAATAATGGTTTTGAAATGATGACAAATGTATAAAAAACATTATCCTGATGAGGGTTGGGTTCAGGATAGCATAGCTGCTGCTGGCACTTGTTTCCAAGTCACTGACCACTTCTATAATGCACTTTTTGTTCCATGTGTCTTAGAGGCGTGAAAACAACGTGCCACTCTCGTGGGATCAGGGATGGTTTGTTAATACACCAAAATGGGTCGGGCTCAAAATAAGTCAGTTTTAAGTTCGGGTTGGATCGATTTGTCCAACAACTTTTAGTCACTTATTTTGGATTTTATAAATAAATTAATGTATCTGTGTGTGTATATATATATATATGAAAACAATATTAAATAACGTTGTTTAATTTTTTGGAAACGTAAGTAACCAAGTTTTATCAGTGTTCTACTAAAGTCAATTAAGCTTTTTTTGAGTGGTAAAATCGAACTAAGTTTCTTTCATAATTGATTAAAACTGGGTCATCTAAATGAAAGAGTTACGAAGCTTGATTAGTATTTAGCGACTACTTTTTTCCAAAATTAACCTGAAGTAACAGGTAATTTTGAACAAAAGAGTCACTCAAGAACAATGAGTGTTCCATTCAGGTAACTTGATTTTAGTCAGTGATAAAAATATTCGACTCACGTTATCTTATTGTTGACCAAACATTCTCATTGTCATTCAGTTTGTTTCATATTTGTTTATATTGTTTTGCATTGATGGCTTTATAGGTGTCGGATTACCCAAACTACAAGCCACAGCATGAGGACCATAGTCTTTACTCCGGAATGGAATACATTGAAGGTGAAGATGGAGAGTTATCATGGTTCAATGCTGGTGTGAGAGTGGGCGTCGGGATCGGTATGAGTGTTTGTCTCGGGCTCGGGATTGGAGTTGGGTTACTTGTCCGAACCTACCAAGGTACAACCACAAACTTCAGAAGGCGGCTTCTTTGATTCGGGTTTACCCCAAAAATCAACACCAGAAGTAGTGAACTGACACATGTTAGAAGAAGGTTTTGTGTGAAATCGGAGGGCTTTATAGCAGTTGGTCATGTAGGTATAGGTTAGTTGCTGACTGGGTCGATGTAGTGTTGATGTAAATAACTATGATCCGCGGTCGATGGTTCCTAGTTGTTCCGGCTTATCATGTCTTCAGTCACCCCTTTTCTTTTGATTTTTGTCACCAAAGGGTTGATAGAAATAAGGCTCAGTAATGTAAGTTTGTTTTGCGTTGATCTGTTGCGGTTATTATAAGATAATAAAAAGATTTATTTCATATACCCACATTCAGGATTGGGCTAAAACAGACTTTGGTTGTAACTGGCTCTAACTCATGTGAAGCTGAATATATCATCTTTTTATCATTTTTTCCAGTTTCATAAACAACTAGTATTATTATACGACTTGAAACTATAGTTAGCGTGACAAATTTACATTTTTTTTTCATAACAGCAGAACACATGCACACGCTAAACTTGCTAAAAACCGAATCAGAGCTAGAATTATAAAACATTAGGGGTGTGTTTGGTAGAGAGAAAAGAAATTGCGAGAAATGGAAATGGAAATAGGGGAGAAATGGAAATAGGGGAGAAATAGAAATAGGGAGAAATAGAAATGTGTGAAGAATTGGAATTGATTTCCTTGTTTGGTATCATGAAAGAAATGAAACAGAGAAATGGTGGCTCAAGTCGCCGGACAGCGGTTGCGGCGTTGGCCGCCTTGCCGGACGTCCACGATGATGATTAGAATGCCGGAAACACATCGCAAAGGGACATCGACAATGATGAGTAGACATTGGCGGGAAGAAATGGAAATGGGTGGAGAAACCATTTCTCCTCCCAAAACTATAACCATTTCTCCCAAACAAGAGAAATTAATTCTCCCAATTTCTTATCTCTACCAAACACCCCCTAGAAATAAAAGGGCAAGAAGCAGACTATGAGCCAGGTTTGAACTTGTGAGCTAGTGATTCAAGTGGAATTGATTTGGCTAAACGACATAACCTTTTTATTTGATCCGTTAATGAAATATCAATTCAACAATTCAGACCAACCTGAATTATTCTTATAACTGGAATTTGTCTATGGGATATCCATGGGTTGTGAAACTCAAAATCTAAAAGAAGAGTCGTTTGTCTATCTATCCAAGTGTAGAAAGACTACTTTTCTAAAATTGTGATGAAAATATATACTTATTCGGGATTCTGGGCAGGAACTTACCACTGATGAACAGAAAGTAACCAAATCGTTAAATCAATTTCTTATTCAGTTTCACCTAACAACCAAGCCCTGTGTGAATAACCCGATACAAATTACCAAAATAACAAAACCTTTACACCCATACTAAATTTCATTAACCGAGTCCGCAGCTTACGATGCACCTCAAGACAAATTATTTTTAATGCTTAGTTGAAAACCATCCATGCCAAATTACTCCAAGATTTACAAAGACACAAACAAGTTTTACACTTTTACAAGACAACTTACATACGCAACAAAGCAGTTGTATGTACAAGACACGACAACATTCAAAAACAGGATTTTAGCATATATTTTACTCAAGACAAAGTTAAGCTAAAACCTCATGGGAATGAACACGCTAATTTAGGCCTGATAACGCTCAACAAAGTTGGTGGCTGTCACCTGGTAATTGTCGATTTGCGCGACGAAACCAGGTGGTGAACGCCAAGACCAAATGAGGGCAGTCCTCTACATTTCTGGTAGAGAAACTAAGACATTGCTGTAGCAATTCTTGGGCTTCAGACATGGGGAGTGTTGATATGATTTTCAAGAATGTTTCTTCCAGTTCTAAGTACAGTGATTTATGATTTGTAAGCATTGGTGACACATTGTCTTTGCATACAATCAACACTGGCAGCCAATCTTTCACCAGTTTCATCCTAACCTGCAAACACAACATAGAGAAAATAACCACTCGTATTATTCACCTTGGTTCAGACAGTAAGAAAGCAACTTTGATATTGCCCGAATTAATTAGCTCTATATCAGCCGTTTAGAGTTGTTTATGCTTGATTGGATAAAAATTACTGTAAATTCAGCATCTTGAAAGAGAATCTACATCTCGGAAGTAGGCAACTTTTAGCATCTTTATGTTGTTTGATCAATAAGATTGTTCAGGGTTAAAAAAGAACTCTCAATAAACAGATATTCACCGTAAATACACATGCTAGTTCAGGTCATCGAGATAAACTGCTTCCAATATGGGAAGTTCTGGGGGTAACTCCCACCAGCCATCCCACTAGATCATGTTTTCATTTTGTCAAATCTAATAGATTTTTATTTTAAAGTTTAAGCTAGAGGCTACAGTGGGAATATTGCTTGAAACTTGCAAGAAAGTAAACACTAAGTTTGATATAAAAAATCACAATGTCGTTCAAAGAGAAGTATTTCCAAACCATGGCACTGGCAAAAGTGAAATCCCGAGAAGCACCAGAGTATATGGATATCCACTATGATCTAGAAAAAGGATATATAAATAGCCAAATCACAGATCATTACAGCAATAAGATATAAGAAAAGGTATTTGAGCTGTTGAAACAAGACCCAACTAGACCTATATGAATCCTCTTCCCTCTTGTCAAAGATGGTTAATAGAGTTTCTTTTTTCCTAGAAGAATGGCATTTAACGGGGATATAGAGATTCAATTCAACATGCATGGAGCTGGGTGAAATCATATTCAGCACTCGAGAATACCAACCATAAGTTATTTGGCACTCGGTGTATAAATGAGCAAGATAAGGCATTCCAAAAGATTATAACCCATAAGATAGAAACTAAAAAACATAGAATCAATATGCCAAGAGCATGCATTCAACATGAAAGCCAAACTAAATAAACAAACCTGCCTAGAAGCCAAAATAACACCAGCAGCAACTGCATTGGCGAGCTTGCAGGTACATCTCAGAACAACAGCAGGAAGACCTGGAACGATATTCCTCCATGCATCATCCCTAAACGCCCTCTGCAAATCCGCTGTAAAAGCAGCCTGCTCACTCCACTCCTTCACAGCTGTATCCGCAACTCTTAGCTCGATCATACGCTCAATCAGCCACAAAAGATGCCGCCCGTTTGTCATTGCAGTGTGCAAATTTAGCCTTTGAATCGCCTCCGTCTCATTATGATCCCCACGAAAGTCTGGACTAGAGTACTCCTCCAATGATTCCTTAACAACCTTTAAACTAGTCTCAAACGACCTATCCAACACTCTCCTCGCGGACTCTCTGGATGAAAAGTCTCTCAATAGCTTTGCAACGAACGCCTTCGCAAACGCCATATTTGGATGATTATGAATCGCGGTCAATATCAAACCATGAAGCATTTCCTCTGATAAGTCCGACTTTGGAGGTGAAACCCTAGCTAAGAGTTCGGAAGACTCCTCGTCTCGCAAAAGAGGAATCAAACTCAACACGGTTCTCTCTTCCTCCTCTGTCCACGGCACCGCTTCAAGGTATCGAACACAAGCCGTTACACAGTCTTCAAACAGTAATTCCAGAGCTATCGGAAGTAATTCCAGCGCTGTCGATGCCGTATCTATGGCGCCCGATATTTCATTATTATAAAGAAGTTGAAGAACCGTCACATGATTGTTGATTGAACCCGCCGACGGTGGAACGGCTAAATTAAACCGATAATAATCAATTTCGCCGGAGTCCTTTTTCCACCGATCAGATAAAAGCGCGGAAAAGTACTTGGATCGCCGGAGGACGGAAGAGTGGAGATAGATCTGAAATTCCGAAGAGGAATCAACAGCCAATTGCGTTTCCGAATCGTCTGAATCAAAAGGGGAGGACTGATCAAGGTAAAGACGGAGGATGACGTCAGCGGAGGTAGGATCATTGAATCCATTAGAGACCGAATTAGCGAGAGGAAGCATAGAATGACGGGAATTAGATCGGCGGATGGATGAAGATGACGGTAAGGGTTTGTGGGACGCTTCAGTTAGGGTTCCGTCGGGACGAGAGGAGTCGATTAGCGCAGCGGTGGATGAGAGACGGCTATTACTTCCGATGCGGTGCCTCTTCTTCGATCCGACGTTACCACCATTTCCATTTCCATTTCCATTGCCACTGACTCCACCGATCATGGTGGTCGAAGAGATTGAGGAATGGAACAGTGAAACGAAAATCGTTTAAGACGAAGGATGCTAATCGTGAAAAAGGTTTATTTTAAGGGCTTATCGATTGATAAAGCGGTTTAATTAGTAATGAACCATGTACAGGCTACGATGATTTTTAAGTTTTAACCATAGGATAGCCATGAAGCTTCTAAAGATGTATACGTGGCAGCCAGTGGTTGGTAATAATGGAGTCCACATGATAAGTTCGGTGAAGGCGAGCTCACGGTCGGATCTTTAAACAAGTGGATAAGATCATGTATGCGTTACATTTTTTTAATGGAAAATCTGTAAATCATAGTAATTTCAGACAATTAATTTTTTTAACCCCAGATTAGGAATGATAACAGGTTGGTTTTTAGTGATCCCGTTCTCAAATTTGAAATGAAAACCCGTCCCGTTTCTAGTCGGGTATTGTTTCGGGGCAACCCGTCGGGGTGTCTGTCAAACCCGGCTCCGACCCGAACTCGAAACCCGGTGATAAAACCCGAACCGACTAAAAATAATGTTAGTGAAATAAGAAATTACACAAAAACTTAATAAAACCTGAGATGATCATTTTATAAATAAGAACGTAAGTATCATCATTAACTTGAAAAAAAAACTTAACTAAAGTAGAACTTAAAAGAAGTTAAAGGATCAAAATTCAAAATTTAACAAAAAACTTCATCACTTTAAAAACTTCTTCATTAATATATATACAGTCATTATCTTTGTATATTCACACACATTATTATATACATAAATATATAAAACATATATGGTATATAAACATATATCGGAGCGGGGCGGAATTAGTGTGATCCGGCTCTGAACCCGAACCCGAAAAAATCCCCGAACCCCACCCTAACCTGAAAATATAATCCCCGACCCGACCCCGAAACTAGTCGGGATTGGTTTTTCCGTCGGGTACGGATTGTTTTGCCATCCCTGTTGCAGATAGCATAGTATATGAAATTCTTTAATCTAACAAAGGACTGCCTAAAGGCCTAAACAGTACACCTAAGGCCGCACCTCTTCTTTCCAACATGTAGGTTTTTTTACGGTGTCAAGTTAAATTTAGTTTTATAAATACGCTATAGATAGATTTTTTTTGTTCTTGTAAATCTTTAGTTTTACTCTTTCATTACTAACCGTTACATTAACGTCAGTCGTTATCATTAACAGTCCGTAGCTTTAACATATATCACCATCATCACTAACCGTCACGTTAGAATCAATCTCTTATTCATATTTAATGGTTGAAAAGGGAAAAAATTTAAAAAAAGTATTAACATACACCCTTGGCTCGTTACTTGCTTCACGAGATCACATCAGACAAAATGATAATGAGCATGAAGCAATGGTAATAACTAATAACATGGGGCATAGCCCGTGATGGGGGATTTTTGATCTAAAACGAGCTATTGTTTCCTTATTGCAGAAGCTACTATAGATATAATAATTATGATAGAGGTATTGATCTCCATTTGATGTTATGCCCACGGTAGTGAAATGAGAAAGTTGAAGATGTGGGTCGTTGCTTTTTTTAGTGTAGTTTTGCAACGGAAGTCTGATCTAAAGTCAACACTTGGTGCTTGGTGGGAAGTTTCTGTCGGTGTCTCGTTGTAGATGATCTGCAAATAGCGGAAGACAAGTGTAACACCGTAAATCTCAAGCCATTTTTTTTAAACCGCTGCGGAAGCATTTTCTAATCTCATTAAATTAAACATTCACAAAGTACAAAGTACTCTTTACAAAATACAACGTCAACTTGTGTTACAAAAGATTTATAAAACATGGCTCGTCTCTTCTCAAAATACAATATCAGAGCATTGGTCAAATTTCCCTTTCCACAAACACAGCTAAATAGCAAAACACGCAATCCTGCAAAAAGCAATCAACCGTGGGGAATTAGCACAAAGCTAAGTGAATGGAAGCAACAAACAAGCTAACAACAATCACAGTTCACAACTGAACCTCTGAACAACAATCACCAATCAATCCGTCAATTCAACAATCTCTCCAATCCCGAGGACCGGCGGTTCTGCCGAACCTACAACCAATGCCGGCCAAAGCAAAGGTTTACCGATAGCTCTCTGCCGATCGGCACAGTGAAATTCCCCTCTGATACAACGCATGCATCAGGAGGACTACCACTGCTCAACCAACCGCAGACGAGCCCAGCTCTTGCAACAGCAGCTGACCCCAACCAGCCCTTTCACAGAAGCTGATCTCTACCAACCCGTTACAACAGAAGTTGGTTCTCAAACAATCCAGATACATTTCCAATCACAAACACAATCGAAACTCTATCACATATAACATATACGAACATATAATTCTTGTTTAACAAATAGCAGACTTAACAGTCTATCATGGCATATCAAACAATCTGTCTTCGCATACCGAACTCATCAGTCATTAATCACATATTCAAAATAGCAATCCATCATTGCATTCAAACATTCCTTAAATCAATCAACTCATAATATTACCACCAATACCACCCGTGAGTAAACTTCCACTCACCTTAGTCCACAATCGCGTTTGCTCAGTTGTCTAATATCACTGAGTCTTCGTAGTTCCTGAGAACACAACATACTGAAATCAGTCTCCGATTCATAAATATATATTCACATATATTTATATACAACAAAACCATAGCCAACATGCTAAATTTCACTTTTGAAAAGAAACATAAAAAGTCGGGCCCGTTCAGGTCGCACGGGGCCTAAAAGTCGGATGACCCGGGGCCGGGGCCTAAAAGTCGGATGACCCGGGGCCGGGGCCGGGGCCTAAAAGTCGGATGACCCGTGGCCGAAAGTCGGGCGACTTTCAAAAGTCGGGCGTCTTTCAAAAGTCGGATGACCACTCGGGGCCAAAAGTCGGGCGACTTTCAAAAGTCGGATGACCACCCGGGGCCAAAAGTCGGGCGACTTTCACAAGCCCGGGGCCAAAAGTCGGACCCCTTTCAGCACCCCACAAAATTCATCTTCTTCTTCCCTGTTCTTCTTCTAGCTTCAAACCAACTTTGATTTCTGAAAATCATTTATAACACTTCCAAAATACTTTTAAACATTTACAAACATCATATAACATGTCAAAGATCATCAAAAACACATCCAAACTAATTAAACACCAACATATATCAATACCCACTTTTCAAGTTTCATATCATCAACTTTCATGGCTGTGTTCATCATGTTAAGTATCAAAACCCCATCAAAATCAGTTCAAAACTACATGAATCATATCAGTAAACAACAAGGAACAAGCATATACCTTTGTTTTGTAATTACACACTCTAAATCAAGACTTCAAATATTCAAGTTTAGTTTCTTTCTCTCCTTGAGTTCTTCACAGCATACACCAACACACACACATACACATACACATACAAATGACTTCATAATGAAGTTTCAAGATATTTTAAAGTAACCATGTGCTGGAGTCGGCTAAACATTTGAATAATTATCCAAATTCAATAAACATAAAAAAAACAAATAAACATACTAAAACAAAAACAATTAATAAACAATTATAAACACAATTAAACAAACAAATAAACACATAACAATTAAAAACACAATTAATCACATACCGCCAACCCGCTAATCTCCTAGCCCGGGTTTGCGGGTGTTACAGTTTTGATTAGCTTATTATCCACGCTATGAATTTACTTATATTCTATCTTCTAATCTAAATAAAAGACTAACATACATTTTTATTGAACAATCCTAATCTTTTATTAAATAGAATAGATAGATTTAATTGTTTAATCTTGACCATTCATTTAACTAAAATTGGAATTTCAACTTTGACTTTTGTTGTTCAAAATTGAATCAAAATTATTAGAAGAATTTCATATATGCTCTTCTTAAACCTTAAAATATCATATTTGCTCACTCTAATTTACAAATATCACATTTATCATTTATGACATGCTAGAATATAATTTTTAACCAAATTTTTAGTTTTGTGATTTTAAATTATTTTTAATTATAACCAATAAATACTTTGATATTATTGCCTTTATTGTAACAATAAATATCGGCGACTTGTATAAAAAATACAACAATACCACATTTTTGTCGTCATGTCTGTCCCAAGCCTCGCGTCAACACTGGTTTTAGGTGTTGACGCGTCTGTCGTTATTATTTTAAATCCTCATTTCTTTTGTGTTTTATAAAATTTTAAATACCTTTTTATTAATGTTTAATATTTATCAGTTTTTTTAAATCAACTAGTGTATTACACGGGAGTTTAATCTAGTATTTTGATAAATTTATAAGATAATTTATTCGGGTATTAAGCTTAAATTTTAATAAATTTATAAATACCAAAATATTTTAATCCAAACATTGATGAAATTTAGGAAAATAAAATAATTATTATTATTATAATTATAATATATTAGATGCCAAGATTAGTTTGAAAAACACTTTTTTGGACCCTCGAGTTCTTTAAAGAACCCCTAAAAAGCAGACTTGATATAAGTAGGCACGTTTGCACGTATGCCGTTCAATAATAATAATAAAATAGGCACATATTTGAATTTTGAAGTGAAAAATGGTTTGGGCTACAGTTGTGACTTGTAAGTGAAAATCGGCTTGCAGGTTATCATAGTTTATAATATCATATCTATTTCTTATAACATTCTTAAATATTGCAAGTGAAAATTGGCTTGTAGCTTATCATAATAATAAAAACATTTAGTCGTTCTCGTTACCGGAAAATTGGACACATGAAATATGTTCGACCAAATCTGACTGGAGATTATTATGCGTCTCCTGGTTTTTGACTTTTCGTACGTTTACCGCGCATGTTTGTGGTGAATCAATATTGTGTAAAACTAAAAAAAGTTTGAAAGTAGTAATTATAAAAGAAAGAAGAAAATTAGAGAGATGGTGATGATTTAAAATGTAATTGTGTATTTATAGGGAAGAGAGAAGGAAAAAAAAAGGAAAAAGAATTTAAAACGTTACTAATTAAAAAAAAGGAAAATAGCAACGGGTTCGTCAAGTTGAGGAAACCGAAGCCGGACCCGAAAGCAGGGGAGGGGGTAGCGGTGTTTCCGGCTAACCCGAGACACCCGCCACTCACTCGAAGCCCTTCGGGTTCCCCGGACCCCGGTACCATTGGCCTTTAATAATTATAGAAAATGATTTAAATAAAATTTTAATTATCAAATCTAAGCCATCTATTTTATCAAAAAATAAAATTCAATTTTGATTTTGATTTTAATTGGTCAAAATTTGATTCACTTTTGACTTTAATTTGAAGCAAAATTGTTAAATAGAATTCCATATATGTCCTATGCCTTGGGTTCAGACCAACAATTATGAGGCTTACGATTGATGCCTTGAGTTTGCAATAAGTAGGGCTACAATTTTGTTGATACTGCGTGTATTAAACTTTTCTTGTATGTATTAAATTTATACCATTTTTTCTTTTTTATGTATTCGAAATATATACAATAGAAATAAATAAAAAGTTTGATACACACAATAAAATTTTTTAAAGTTTAATACATATAATAGTAAAACGTGTAAAGTTTGACACATTTTAATGAATTAAACCCTTTAACCCTTTATTTATTACTTGTTTGTTTAGAATACGGTGTTGTGTTATAAACTATTTCCGGTTGATTTGGTATGATTGAATATTTGAATTCTGTTGAAAATAAAAAGTAAAATAATATATTATTAACCATTAAAAAATTTGTCACGCATATAATTATTTATAAAAAAAAGTAAGCAAAATGAAGTTACATATTTATTAAAAACTTGTAGCCCATGATAACCACCTCGTTCATTACTTGAATTTTGAGAGAACAAATATAAATAGTGGAAACAGAACTAAAAATTAATTAAGGGATGTTGATCAACTGCCATGCAACAACATTTTAATGCCTGCAACCACCAAACCAAATATTTTATATCCAAAGTAATTATGAGTATATTTTCTACAAATGGTTCATCAACCCATATACAAGTTGACTAACTCTTTAACTAATCATACCACACAAGGTATGAATCGAAGAGGGTAAGATGTAAACAATCATACTTTTATTTAAAAATAGAGAGTGACTACTTTCTGATAATACTGTAAAGCATCATAATATAAAAAAATAATTCTTGACTCGGTTACGTACCTCAATCAAGGTCACACTTTATTTTTTCGATACGCAAATTTGAAGACTACGTATGATATGATTTAGATAAAATACGATAGAATTTAAAATTTTTAATGTGGAATAAATTTTTTTAATTAGTTGCATAGTAGTTGGTTAGGTAATCTAATTTTGGTAAATACAACACAACCAACCTTAACTATATATACAACACAAGAATCCCAAAGGTTAAGAATTGAAGCTAGTATGAACATGAGAAAGCAACTTGTGGTGGTGGTTCTTGGTATCATAGCCTTTGGTTTTGCAATAACATCCAATGCTAACACTTATACCGTAGGCGACAGCTCGGGTTGGGATATTAGCACGAATCTCAATACATGGTCTCGAGACAAGAAGTTCATTGTCGGTGATGTTTTATGTACGTGCTTTTTTTGTCCCTCGTAGGGTTTAGTATAAGTTAGTTCAACTCGATTGTATAGATGGGTCCGGACAAGAAAAACAAAGGAACCTTATGGACAAGTCCTGGCCCATGTGTACAATCATGTCTAGTCATCCTATACTAATCAGTATTATCATTTATCTACAAGCTAATATTATTTAGTTTGTTTGTTAGTTTTGAATGTTTGATGTGTTTATGAAGGGTTTTCTTTTTTCAGTGTTTCAGTATGCAACTACAGACAGTGTGTGTGAGGTGGGACAACAGAGTTTTCAAACATGCAACACTACAAATGTGATAAATTGTTATAGTGATGGGAATACAACTATTCCTCTTACAAGTCCTGGGGAAAGATACTTCTTGTGTGGTAATAGGTTGTATTGCTATTCGGGGATGAAGCTCGATGTGATCGTGGAAAGAAATCAGTCAGCGTTGGCGGAAGCACCGCTTAGTGCTGTACCCGAGGCAGAGAGTGGTGGCTCCAAGAAGAATAGTCCTTCGACGGTTGGACATAGTGATGCTGTGTTTACTCGTGTTGGATTGGATTCAATCTTGATAGGAGTTTTGGGGGTTTTGGGTATTTGGATCTCAATCATTTGAGGAGATGTGTAATTTGTGTACAAAATACATACATTTGAAACCTTGTATGCTTTATTTATTTGACAAGTTATTGAATTTATGTGATTTTGGTCATATTGTTAGTCTGTTTATTTTGAGGATCAGCTTCAACTTTAAATATTTTGGGGGCAATAATAAGCATCAACATACAGCTCTTTACTCCTTGGATGGATATTATAAGCATCTATGGATGTATATGATAAGTACTATCATCATTTACACAATAGCAAACTAAACATATATAGATGAAAACCAGCATTGATACAGTTGCACCAATATCAGTAGATTTTCAATGAACTTAACATCATCATATATATTCATGATTTCATCTTATAACATCATATGCAGCTAAAGAAGCAGGTCATTAATTCATAACACCATTTAACTTCATTAATCAAACAGAAACAACATTAACATATTTAAGCAGTTACCTGCACACTGGCTGCATCATTTTCTTGCACCTTTACCTGATCGTCATAAGCCATTTTCACGCCAACGTAACCTCGCTCGCCACCAGACTCATTCTCATTCTCATTCTCATTCTCGTTATCTTCATCAAGCTTATTACCAAACAACTTAGATGGCAACAAAGACAGAAACGGCTGCTCGATCGAACAACTTATATAGGAAACATTTGTGTACGTACGTATTTGATTTGTGTGACTTAATATCATTTTATACCAACTAAAGGGATGTTTGGTAAAACGGAATAATTAAGCATCGAGTTATATAGTGGCCTCAATAATTTAATTAATGTCTTTGTATGGAATTGACTTAATTTGAATGTGAAAAATCTATTTGATCGATAAGTATCATGAATGATAAAAATTATCATTTTAACCTATATAATGTTTTACTATTTAAAAAATTATGATAGTTTAATATAAGAACGTGTAGAAAAAGATGTATTATGATAAAATATTGCGTGCTTAATGATTTATTATGTGTTTTAAGGATGGATTTTTCATTGGTATTTTCGTATTTCATTCGACAGAGGTCTTTGTTCAAAGGAGAGAATCAAACGCGCTAAAATTAAACGATTCAGTATTCCATGCTAAATAGTTTAAGGCCGAATAGTTTAAGATAATAGTAACCTAACAAATAAAACTATGAATGTAGAATACAAAGAAGCACTACTGAAAATATGAAAGTCCGTTTTAGTTCAATCTTCAAACATTCGATAAATATGTTGTTTTAATTTTTATTAGTCAATTTTTCTATGGATATGATTCTGTTTGTTTAAATTGTTTTTTATGCTTTATTACATGTTAAATGTTTTATGTTTTTTAAAGCTTATTTCGTACGTGCACAGACCATTCAACTAGTATTGAATCAAAATAATTAGAGAAAATTTCATATATGTCTTCTTAAACCTAACTCGTATTTGTCCACCTTGTTTTAGAAATAAGGTATTTACCCTTTATAACATTTTAAAATATATATTTAACCAAATTTTTAGCTTTATCATTTTAAAATATTTTCTAATCATCTTAATTTTTTTAAATTATAACCAATAAAGACTTGACCTTATTGCCCCTAACTATAACAATAACGATTGATGTCTCTTCATATCATGATACCACATTTCTGACATTACGTATGCCCTCTCTCGTCAACACTTCCACCTTTGGTTTTGGGTATTAACATCATATGTCATGCTAACTGGTTATGCCTTGTGTGAAATAATATAGTGGTAATAATATATTTTGATAAAATAAAAATAACCATCTCAAGATAAGTTGGTGTTTGGAGGGCCTTAAAAGAGATCCGAGTTCAACCCCTAGTTACGTAAATATATTGGGCGGCTAGCTAGCAATATAGAAAACAACTATGAAAACGATTAGACCGTGTAAATCTAGGAATACACTCTTTTTATTACACTAGGAATACACGATACCTCTTAATTCATAATTAAGCTTACAACAACATTGCAATTCTAGTTGATCTTGAGTGACTCGATAAATGTCTTTCCTTTAGTGACGTCACTTTTAGTGAGAAAATCAAGGAAATCCCTAAAACTACTTGCTTTGTATTTTTTGGGATTTTCATCAGTAATAAGTTCTTTGGCAGTGGCCATCTTCTCATCAATCCCCATGCTATGAAAGCTTGCAATAGAAACCCTACTTCTCTCCTTGTTGAGTGTAACCCTATGCAACATGCTTTTATACAGACCATTGCTTAACACCTCCATATGGTCACCCAAGTGGATTTGGAGGGCCCCATGTAGTTCAGGGACCGACCGCCACGTGGCATCAGAAGTATCCATGATCTCAAGCCCAGGCAAGCTACAAAGAACTACGGTTATGATACTATGGTCCGAGTGAGCTGCTGCCCCTAAAGCCATGTGTGATTCAGGGCACTTCGGGTAGTAATTAACTGCCACCATTTGCATCCCATCTTCAATCTTCGTCTCAAGATATCTTGAGCCGAGTCCTAGACTTTCGGTTATCACTCCCATGATTTTAGCGACTAAAAGTCTTGTTTTCTTGGCATAATCCCCCATCTTTTGGCTATATAACAATTTACCACGTATATTCTATACATAAAGTCATTAAGCATGATAAAAAGGATACATGAATATAGAAATATCATTATTCTACGAACATAACATAAAAAGTATAAAATCGACCTTTTCATGTAAAATTCAAACACAAGTTAGAAGGACATCTATATATGTCAAGAACAGACTATATGTATATTCAAATAATCATTCCAACTAGAAAAAAATAATTGCCTACATGATAGTGATCCAAACAAATCATGATGGAACTAAAAGCCTTTAATCTAGCAGTTTATTAATATACTGGTGTTTCTTTCTCTTTAAGATTACAGGTTCAAGCAACACTTGTAGATTTAAATCATTTAATTAAGTTAGGGCCTTTATTTGTACTTGGTTTTTAGTGAAATAAATTGTTGCCTATAAAAATCGGTGAATTTATAAATTTAGGCTTTTTCTGGTCTAAAAATTATAGTGAAATGACCGAAAATAACTTTAAAACCAAACAAGGACAATAATAGAAGTGATGATGTATGGAATAGGGTAAGTTTCGAAAATGGTTAAAGTGTTTTTAAAGGCTACAATGTTTCACTAGTGTTGCAATATGGGTCATGACCTTTTTTACACATATACCCAATAAACTACCAAAAAACGGTCACTATTTCAAAAACATGACAACCACAAGATCGATATTTTTACTCTATTTTAGATTGTCTTGCCTAAATTTTGTTTTATAGACGATCATAGGTAATCTTTTTACCTTTCAAAAGACACCAAGTTCACGAGCTTTCATTAAGTGTGGGCTAAGAAATCGCTAATCAAAGTCAGGTATGTTCCAAAACAATTCAACACCCTCTTACTGTTTTTTGAAGATTTGACTCATTTTAAAATTTAAACTTGTGTTTAGTCGTTTTTATTAATTTATGGACAACTCGATTACTTTTCCATAGACTCAAAAATCGTAGCTTTCATAAGTATTCATGAAGAATTTCGACTCCAACCTGTTGATTTCATGAGTGTGAGAGGAAGGTGACACTAATGGGGTAGAAGATGACCTGCTATTGCATGTTAAAATCAAGGCAATGGGTATAATGACATGTTTTTATAGAGTTTAATGAGTATATATGTTAATAAAAACTCACGTACCATATTGAAACATTGGTAAAACGTTGTAACCTTTTAGCAACTATAAAACTCACAGAACAATCTAGAATAAACTTCAAATTAAAGTTGCATAACACGGAGACAAACTTATAT
>JAUEJL010021653.1:0-21742 GCA_032274825.1 Drosophyllum lusitanicum | reverse complement strand
AAGTGAAATCTTTTAGAGACCACCCAATGTTGTGCCAAAAGAAACTTTCAGGGACGAGCCTTTAGACACGGAGCCTTCTGGGATGACCGCGGTCCCTAAAAACATTTGGGGACGACTTTATAGTTTTTGGGGACGACTTTTGTAGTCCTTAAAAAACATTTTTCTTGTAATTACATAGTTGAAATGACTAAAATAAAGGATAGTTGAAATGACTAAAATAAAGGAGCTTGTTGGTTTTCAAAGTGTTGTCTGTAAAATAGTTTGCTAATCAAACATTTTATATTTATAGTTTTAAACACTATATCTCTATAAGTAAAACCTATTTAGCGATACATTTTTAAGAATTCATGATCCAACGTCAAAAAATTATTACACATTAGCAACAATATTAGTGATAATCATGTGTACTACATTATAGAGTTTGTTACCTACTATACTTT
The DNA here is from genome assembly GCA_032274825.1 of Drosophyllum lusitanicum. Taxonomy (NCBI): domain Eukaryota; kingdom Viridiplantae; phylum Streptophyta; class Magnoliopsida; order Caryophyllales; family Drosophyllaceae; genus Drosophyllum; species Drosophyllum lusitanicum. The sequence goes on along the minus strand of JAUEJL010021653.1, from coordinate 21,302 downwards.
AAGATATCAATTTCAATAACTATGTCCCCAAACACGTCATTAATTTTGTGACTTATTCAAACAAGTCGTTAACTATGTTTGTAATATGTGACTTATTCAAACAATTCACTAATTATGAAAGCGATCAAATATTAAAGTGAACACTAATAGAATTTGATTTGGTTTAAAACGGGGTAAATGAGTCACATTGTAAATCGATTACAAAAGCAGTATACCCATTAAAAAGGGGGGCACAATCAACTTACACGGCTTCTTTAATGTGAAGCATGTAAGCTACAAGCACGCGACATAAATTCTAAGTTGGATTCATGGGGTCCTTGAGTATCTGCCTTGATGTTATATCGCAGTCTAGTAGGCGCGCAACTTGTAGCACATCACATTTATGTGTCTTGATTTATTATTTATATTCGTCAATTTGTCTCTTCAATTCGTATATGATATGCGTTAACCGCAATTCACTGATTTAAAGTACACATTGTGCTTTCTTTTAAGGTACAAATGATCACGGCCTCCAACTTTATGCATCCACTACTTCATGATTAATTGCTTAGTCCATCGCTAATTGGGGAGGATGTCCAAACACTAGACGATCTACCTTAATTAAGCTATTATGTTTTTCTGAGGTAAAATTTATAATCCTTTTCATCTAAACATACGTCTCTACACTATATCCCGCTCCAATAACGAGGTGGGATATATATATATACACACACTAAAGGGACCATTTGTTTGTTTTGTTAATTGCAACTATACATTACGTATAATTAATGTGTACAAGAATGCCAAAGGAGGTTATACGTACGTACATTATTGAATTAAGAAAAATAGAGACATGAAACGGATTTTTGGTGTAACTAGTAGGATTTTTTTATTTATTTAATAAGTAAAGGGCCCAGGAAAACATTATTAATTTTTATTTTATTCAGAATCGAATTTATGTTACTTGGTACGTATTTATGTACAAAAAAAATTCAATTCTGTTTTTATTAATTAGACCAATTGCGCATATGAAATAAGTATATATATATAAATATAAATGACTACTGCACATGGGTTGGTCTCTGCATTAATTATTGTTAATATGATCGAGTTGCACTTTGCGTTACATTAATTTTTCTATATAACTAAAAACATTGTATATGTGTGTGTGTATATATATATATATATATATATAAACTTTAAACAATTAATTATAGGGCAAATTATATTAAAATACAATGAAATTTGTTTTAATTACCATTATATATAATCAACTTTATTTTCTTAAAAATAATACAACCAACTTTCATAATCCTAACAATGTATGCAACTTGTTGTTGGAAGTTATGGTAAAATTCATTGTATATAATGGTAACTAAACTATAGACACATAAAAAAAATTGTTTGCATATAATGAGTGGATTATGAAAGTTACTTGTATTATTTTTAAAAATTTAAAGTTTATTGTATACAATGATAACTAAGATAAAGGTCTTTGTATTTTCATGCAATTTGCTCTTAATTATAGCAGACAAATAATTAATTATTGTTACAATTAAATTAAAGATATAGATAATAAATATATCAGCAACGTACTAAATTACTTATGTTTTAAAGATAATATCAGTTATAAGCATATATAGTTAAAAAAATGAAAATGAAAAAATATATATAGACCAATTAAAGTGTGTGGATGAATAAGAATGAAACTTAGTTTTTATCTGTTGTCTGCTGATTGCTGAATTTAGCAAGTAAACCATGCATGTACAACTCAGACACGTACGACTATATATATATATATATATATATATATATAATTAAACAGCTAGCTGCATCTGGGATTGCTAGCCTAGCTATCATATCATATGATTATTAACATATATAATCGATTTTTCTTGAGTAAATTAATATTCACGTACGTACGCTAGTACGTATTTTTATATTTATATTTATATTTATAATTATAATTATAAATATAAATATAAATGGGAAAAACCTTTTCACTATAGAGGGGCTTAATTATTCCTTATTAGTGTCGTATATAGATTAGTTCTAAGCAAATAGTAAGAGGATCCGCAATGATCGACCTACTAATTATCCATCACGAGCTTAGGAGCTTGTTATCTTCGTTGCTTAAATATATCTCGTGAATTGAAGTCCTAGCTCGATATCAATAATTAATGCTAGTTATTATTTGAGGTTGTTAATGATAAGTTAGTAATGCTAACGTGACAGTTAGTGATTAATGTTAGAGGAAGCGGATCGCTTTCTAGCTTACATTACAAAAACATTATCCCCAAAACGATCTCGTATGCATGATTATTTAAAATATATAATTATTTCACGTAATTATAAACTATCCATATATTATTGCGCAAATAAGAAACTTGGGTTAGCATTACAATGAACAACTTATTCCTTTCTTAGCATTTAATTAATTAATTAGTAGCATCAATAAAAATTTATATTAGTATATAATCAAAATAAAGCAAATCAGAAAAAGAAAAAGGAAAAGAGGAAAATTTTGGTTGAAGAAAACTCTTGATTCTTTGATGTACATTTAACTCGATCTCATCATTTCTCTTTCACCGGAGACAAACATAACTCAAAGGCCAAATCTTGAATTGAAGCATGTCTTTCACATTTCAAACACTCCTTGTACTATCTTATATATGTATGTATCCATCTCTTTCGTATCCTTAATTTTGTTCTATCGAACTAACTGATTTTATTAAATTTATATTGAAACGAGGTTTTGTGTTGTTTGGATTTTTGTTGTCGGGTTCATCAAGTTTTGTAGTAACTAGCAGAGTTATGAGTATGAGATATCTAAACAATTTTGAATTTGGTTTTTAAGGTGTTGTTAATATTTCTAGTGTCAGAGGAGTTTGTAGCACTTTGTAATCTTGATCGATGATAATTCCTAAATATCATATTTGAATGGCCTTTTTAACTTGCATTTTTAGGTTATATATAAGAAACATATATTTTAACAGGTTAAGAGCATACATAGTGGTATGTGTTATCCAGGTGTGTCATGGTAGTCATTTCCATGACAACACTAGGTCTCCTTAGCCATTTATGACTAACTTCCCTAAAACGAGTGTGACATGATTTTCTTTCTAGAGCTTTTCTTTTAGTGTCTTGTATGTAAAATTTGTGATTTCCAGTTTCAATTTCATGACTTTTATTTTTCAGTCATGAGCTCGTTATATTAATGTAACAATCAATCATCCGGTCATAACAGTTACTATAACGTGTGCTCTAAGATAAACATTATGTTTAAATCAAACAATATTGTAATGAGAGACTCTATATAATGATTTATATCACCGAGAATAGTCCAATTTATTTAGATTAACTACTTATTTCAAGTAACACTCTCGATTAAACTTGGATTCAACCCCTACGGGCGGGATTATATACTTAAGGAAACTTTAAGAGTGTGTTTAGTTATGAAACTACAAGGAAAATTGTTGTAATTTCATTGAGTTGTATATATTTGTAGATTTGGTGGTAGTAGGGGCTTTGAGGGTTGAAGATCGAGAAGGAGACACATTATTGTCACCACCAGAAGGCAACATGTCATTTTTAGGTAGTTCAAATTGGTGTGTAGCCTCACCCGCCGCATCTCAACAAGATCTACAAAACGCATTGGACTGGGCCTGCGGGTTGGGTATGACAGACTGTAGTCAGATCCGGCCCGGAGGCCCATGTTATCAACCAGACACATTGTTTTCACATGCATCTTTTGCCTTCAATAGCTACTACCAACAAAATGGAAATTCCGATGTTGCATGCAATTTTGGTGGCGCTGCCACTTTGACAAAGAACGATCCAAGTAAGGTTTTTTTTCCTTCTCAAAGTTCAAACTCGTCATATGGAAATTCGCTGAATTTTGACTTTCTAGTCAAACCAATAATTCCTCATGGTTTGCAGTGTCTTTGAATTTTTTGTGAATGACAGGTTATGGAAAATGCATGTATGCTGCATCAGAGTAAGTTGCTTCCTTGATACTCATTTATACATTTTTAGGTACAAGTTTAATTATAAATGAGTGTTTTTTATTATATCCCATCTCTAACATATACACACGTCACATCACTAGTCAACACACTCACAAACATCATAATGGATGGTGCAATGATTCAAAACCGTTATAAATTTAAAATACTTTTTATTTTTTAGTCCTAAAAAGTACAAATAAGAGTTAAATTCATGAAACTTTAATATAAAATATTTATATCTTTTGGAAAATAGTTATCTTACATCTTATATTGTTCCATTTTTCTAGATGTTTACTTTTATTTAGTGAAACTTCAGATTATTTTGAAAAAAATACTATAAATTTTCTATAATAAATTAATAAATCATTTTTATTGATCTTGGGAATACGTAAAAAAACTAATTATAAACAAAAGACGAGTTTTAAATGTTTGTTATAAAAAAATTATAATATATATAGGTAAAAGTTCAAACGAGAACTGTTTTTCGAGCGAGAACTGTTTTTAACGCCATTAATGACTCATTAATAGGGGTATTTTGGTAATTTATATATTTACCCAACCGTGAATTGCGTCCGGGTGAGCCGTCATTAATTTGCAAGACTTGATTTTCCCGAAATAACCCTCACTAATGCGTCATTAATGAAGCATAAATGAGCCGCCAAAAAATCTTAGACATTGATTAAGTTTAATCAAGGGCTAAGATTGGTTCTCGTACGAAAAACAGTTCTCGTTTGAACTTTTCCATATATATATAATAGCAAAATATATATGTAAAGTTGAATATACCTTTCTTTAGCAACGTTGCTAAACATAATCTTTTATAACATTGTAATGCATAATTGCATAAATGTAGTACATATATCATTCATCAAATAAAATTATAATTAGCCTATACATTGACAAATAGAACTGTTTATGTTATCAATTAAAAATTAGAAAATAACTATACATATTATTTTGTTAAATTAATGATAATTTTTTTCTGTGTTTATTCATTCATTCTAGGCCTGCAAAATCAAGAGGGGCAGTAGTATGGAGGTTAAACTGGTGGCAAAGTGGTGGGATTCTATTACTTTTGTACATGGGAAGCTAACAATGCATTAAAATGTAGGGTTTCTTTGTTGTTGGTTTAGGAATCTTGTTGTATGTCATTTTTGTAAGATACTTTGCTTATCTCCCAAACACATTAATTAATTAATGCTAAAAACAAGATAATTCAGTTCTGTATTTTGGTTTTGTGTAAAGTGTCTTTTGTTTTATAAAATAATAGATTTATATTAGTGTCACATTTTTGTTCTTGCATACTTGAGATGGAACAAATCTGGATGGAGTTGAGGCCTGTTAAAAAGAAATATCACTACATTCTCAGTATAAATACCAAAATCGTTTTCTTATAAAAAGGTCATATATATATATATATATATACATACGTAGGGTATTACATAAATAAATAATTAAATACACTCACTATATAAAATTGTCTATTTAGGTATTAAACAACCTGTTTTCTGATATTCATATATACACACACACCAACTCTATGAAAAAAGTTCTTGGATTATTTCAATAAACTAAATTTGCTAGCAGAGATTATTTAGGACTAATGGAGTGGTTGCCTGGTTGGGTTGGAATTTACTGGTTTTTATGGGCTGTAATCTGAGGTTTAATAGCCTAAATTTCTTGGCCCAATATATATACACAATAGTTATTAGTAGATGTAACCGACTTCATTTTTAGAAACAAAACTTCATTTTGCAAAGGACTTTATTGATCACCCTTGATTTGAATTTTACACAACTCCACCAATCAATCTGCTCCCAGCAAAAAACAAAACTGAGTGCATAACAATTAAGGTGCATTTTTTTTTCAAAAAAAAAATAAAAAGAAAAAAATGGAAAACATATTAAGAAAACATTAGTTAAACAAATGGAAAATTTCACATAATAGTAATTAACCCAAATTGAAGACTGTTTCACTAAGTTAATCTATCGGAAATTTATAATGTAAAATAAATTGGTGAGTGATCTTGATAGAACGGTTTTCAAACTTGAATACAATTCTGTGAGTTTTCCTCTTAACGAAAATTACTTTCTTTAAAAAAACTAGTTGATACTAATACTTTCTTGAATTCCTTTATTTGATAGTTTGTTTTTAGAAAGTGCATGTGCAAATGGATCTCGTGTACTAAAATGAGACCGGAGAGCCTGAATTAGTGAAGTCGTGTAAACCAAAAATGTATTAATAAATACGAAGAAAGATCTACTCCCTCTAATCTTATGAATAATTGAAGAGAGTTATCTTTTTTTTCTTTTTTTATTGAGTTGAATTTCGACAATTATTTAACTGGCCGGATTTTTTTAAATGTGTAGCCAAAAAGAAGCATGAAAGTAAACTCATGTTTTTTTAGGATATAAAAAAACAATAATAAAATCTAGTGGATATGGAGTTGTCCACTCATAGATTGCCACGTAAGCAACAAGATCAAGTTTATCCTTCTGCTAAACTTTCCATGGCCATAAACTCTACTACTCATTTATGTGGCTTCTGCTTTATTTTAAGACATTTTCAGAGCTCCATTTTTTAAAACCAAAGAAATCTCAAGAACAGGAATCAAAAAATGGCTACTGCTGTCATGTCTTCTCTTCCTCAGTTCAGTGGCCTGAAAGCCTCTTCAGCATCAGTTTCCCCAGTCCAAAACATGGTAATTAATTAAGTTTATTATTATGTTATTAACACTTATAATTTATATCTAATTATTATGGTATTATAAATTTTTTTATCTAATTATTGCATATTATTCTTCATATAGAAATTAATTTAAGATATATGTAAAATGTGATCCCAATTTAAAGGTTAAAAAGAGCAATAAAAAAGACAACTTGACATTTATATTAGACATCCTCTTCACTTTTATAAAACGTGTAATTACTGTTATTAAGAGATGGTTATAATTATGTGATTAACTGCTTTCAGGTTGCATTGAAACCAATGAAGCCCAAGGGAAAGGGAAAGGGAGCTTTAGGTGTTCGTTGTGACTTCATTGGTTCATCCACAAATTTGGTAAATTATTTGTACCATAAATTTTAAAATATATGTTACACGGTCGTGAAAGTGCACTAAGATATTAAAAGTAATATCTGATAATTTTGATACGTTTGGATAGATAATGGTGACATCAACAACTTTGATGTTGTTTGCTGGTCGATTTGGATTGGCACCATCGGCAAACAGGAAGGCGACCGCAGGTCTAAAGCTCGAGGTTAGGGATTCAGGACTTCAAACCGGTGACCCTGCTGGCTTCACACTTGCTGATACACTGGCTTGTGGAACTGTCGGTCACATTATTGGTGTTGGTGTTGTTTTAGGTCTCAAAAACATTGGTGCCATCTAGAATCGTTGTTTCAAAGTAAACTATCATGTTAATAACAATTTCGTGATTGTTTTTCTGTATGGAATCATTGTCTATTTGTGACCGAATTCAAGATACTTGTATAAAGGATGATAACCACTGAAGCATGCAATACAATATGCACGCGGCAAAATCCAAACTATTTTTATAATGCGAACAGTAGTCTTGTATCAAGGCGTCGTTGAGACTAAGAAGGCATTCTAAAATAGTCCATTGACACTAATCTTAAAACTAATATGTCCAGTTTGCGGGTTGTCCACATACAAAACATCCATTATATGCATGAGTTACATAACATATACTAGAATGAAATTGATTCATATCAGGTTACATACTTATCGCTTGGTATCAACACACATAGCATCGTCATTTATAAAATAAGTAATCACCTTTGGTCAATAAATGTCTTTTTACCTATTTCATACATTGTTTGAATCAAAATGCCAAATAAAGTTTGTGTATCAAAACAAGCATTGGATAAAGGTTGTAAAGGCTACAGACATTTTTTCAAGTTACTGTCCTGTCATCTAACCTCATTCAGGCTAACGCCACTCGTCTACATACGTGTCGACCTAACAAAATACTAATTATATCTAGGTGAGACAATGATTATCATTAGAACTATAGAAAACATTTTTAATTAAAATCCTGACCCGCATTATAAATACTCACACTATTATCATAAGACGATTGATACAATGATTAAGCGGTGCCTATCATGGTATTTCCGCATTTCGACATCTTCAATTGTAATATCCTTGATTTCTTGTCAAAAAAGTATTTTTGTTTTGTTATGTTTTGTAAGTCAGCATGGAAGATAGTCGACCAATCAACTGTGTGTTGCGTAATAATTAATTAAATTGAAAGACCACAAACTCCGATCCCTTTTGGAGAAACACATAGCAATCCATCATTTGTTATCACACTAAGTCATGCTTACATCATTGGCCTAACCGACACACAATCACAACGACCCTTCTATATCACATATCGTCTTTCGTGCATGTCCTCATGAATGGTGTAAATGTCACCCACACCCATGCGGATGAAATATAATATCCACATGGTATCCTTAGACGTGCCTTATTTTTATGCATAGACAAACACGTTTAAACACACAACCCATATTATCATCATTTTATCTTTATCGTTAATTTAATAGATATTCTTTTATTCTAATAAACCACTGGTGCGTGTCATGCAGACGCAAAAAATATAACATTCCAACCATCTCATGACATAAGCATGTCATATGCAATAATAGATATTCTTTTATCCTAAAAAACCACTGGTGCTCGTCATGCAGATGCAAAAAATATAACATTCCAACCATCTCATGACATAAGCATGTCATGCAAGGTAGCAGTCCCTATCTTCACTTATTCATCGTCATTCCTGCATAAAAAATCATTAAGCACACTAAAAATGTTTGATAGTTTCATTAAAGTAGAAAGGTATAATTATTCAAATACAAGACTCAAAAAGATCATTTGATGCATATTCAATTTTTCTTAAACATTGAACTCATCTTGTGGTGGTGAGATTGACTAGGCGGTGATTACATGTTTGAAGGTGATGATCAAGATTTGTGGCGGTCAAGTGGTGGTTGCTTTGGATGGGGATAACTAGAACGGTGGTTTCTGATGGATGGTGATTATAACGGAGAAGGGTGGTCAACGATTGCAATAGTGGTTGATGTTGGTTTGACGATGATAAGTGTTGTTTAAATGGATGGAGAGCTGGTTTGATTGGTTGCTATAGTATAAATAAATTGTTTAATTAATATAGTTTAGAAAGCAAAATGAGTAATTAATTATAATGTTAAGGGACCATAGTAAGTGAGGTTCAAATTAGAGAGGAAAAAGTTTACAGATTTATAAGATAGGAACACCAATGTAATTTTAAGATTTTAGGGATCAAAAAATGAAATTTATAGAATTTACTTTAGTAACTTCCGAGCATCCTTTAGGTGTGAAATGTTGGCAGTGGGGCCGGACTCCCGTGGTTTCAACATACATGGTTAGACTAGTGATCGAAACGTCGTCGTACGCATCATCCCATCAGCAAAATAAGTAGACTCCTCGCAGCGGTCTACAGAAATCGAAGAATAGAGCGAAACAAAGAAAGGGTTTTAGGGTTCCGTTTTAGTATAGATCTCCAGTCGTGTAAAGGGAGATGAGTACATATAACTATGTTGTTACAGCTCATAAGCCTACGAATGTCACTCATTCGTGCGTCGGCAATTTCACCGGTCCACAAGAACTCAATCTTATTATCGCGTAAGTATCCCTCTTTCTGTTATCGATTTTCAGTTCGCTTCCTGGTTTCAATTCGTATATTTTCGAGCATCTGAGAAATCTTACGGGTTATGGATTATATGCACAAAATTGAGCTATTACGTGTGAAATTTGATGGTTCTTTTTTAAAACAAAGTAGAATTGTTGTTGATATATCTTAAATTTTTTACATAAAACGATGTACATACGGCGCAAGGGGTTGGAAAACATAAAGATTGCTTTATTTGACCCAAATGATAGCTGAAGGATCATGCTAGAGGGCTCATTTAGTCCGGGACACGGCCCACGGGGAGTATGTTAATTTTACTGGGTTTGCTATATGGGATTTTAGACATGTCTAGCTGTTTAGGGGATATTGAGCTTTGGTAAACGTCTTTAGTTGCTATGAAATATACGAAGCTTTTACGTCCACAACACAAGTGCATAGCATATGTCATCTTACATGGTGGGAACAAAAGAGTCCCTTGTTATTTCAGGAGAATGTTTATATATATGAATTTTTTCATAATACTAGCATTCACCTAAAAATTCGAAGTTTACTCTTCTTTGTGTTAATTGGGCGAGTAGGCTGTTAATTTTGGCAACTGTGTGAAACATGGTTTTTCTGCTGGTTATTTTTGGCAGTGACTTTTGAAAATTGTTCTCTTAACCTTTTTTCCCAGTTCCTTTCTGGTAGCTTTTTCCTGAAATTTTAGCAATCCAACTTTCTGAAATAGAAAAAGGACTTTTGAATTGCACCATCTTATGACTCATTTCTGTTCAACGTTCATTTGTTGTCAGAAAATGTACCCGTATCGAGATTCATTTGCTTACTCCTCAAGGCTTGCAGGTGGGTTTGTTCTCATATATTTTTTCATCTCTAATCCTTTTACATTCAATAGCACATGTTTTCTTTTTAGTCATACATTGTTTGGGTTCAAGATTACATGAGTGTATTTTTAGCAGCACATCTTCACACTTTGTACCTCTGTGACGAGTTTTGAACTTTTGATTAAGAAATTCTGAATATACTAGCCTAAACCAAAGTAACTGGTAACTTAGACTAGCCAAGCCAAAATGCTAAGGATTGGTTTAGGCCTTGCTTTCTTTCAATTTGTTTTACGTTATAAACAATATAAAACAAGGAAAGTTTGGGATAAATAATGTTTTATTGTTTAGAGGGAACACATCATAAAATTTGTTTTTATCTAGTTTTCTAAAACTTTCTCCAAAAAATGTAGGAGAATGTATATTGCATAGGCCTATGCAAACAAAAGCAAGTTATTTAATGGCTATTTAAACAAAACTGAGTTATTTAATGTTAAAGTGGTAAAAGATAAACGTAGAGAGTACTTTTTATCTTGTATAGAATGGACCAAGAAACGGGAATGAAAAATAGCAAGGCTGAAATGTAGACTTAACAGAACATAGCCATGATGGTTGGAATAGGAAGGATATAAGATACTATTTGTACATGAATTTTGTCTTGTATCTTGCACATTGTTTAACTTTGATACATGACTCTTCATGTTCAAATTAGTTATGAACATCACATTCACACCTATCCTCCACACATATCTCATGTCATAGAATCCAATATTTCAAATTGGTGAATAAATCAAAGCAGTACTATATTTAATTCTGAATTGACTTTTTATGCAGCCTATGTTGGATGTGCCAATATACGGAAGAATTGCAACCCTAGAACTTTTCCGTCCTCATGTGAGTCGATTAATTGTAGTTCTCAAAGAAAGAACTTAAGATATAGTTCTTGCATAATTAATGTTGTGCTGTTCATGTTTGTCTTCCTTTATTATAGGGCGAGACACAAGACCTTCTGTTTATTGCAACAGAAAGATATAAATTTTGTGTTCTTCAATGGGATGCTGATGCGAATGAGGTTATTACAAGGTTTAGTCCTATAACAAAGCTAAAATATGTTTTTCATCAACATATTCATATTTCTTTTTCTTTACAAGCTTAATTCTGATCTATGTAGAGCTATGGGTGATGTCTCGGATCGCATAGGCAGACCTACAGACAATGGCCAGGTACATAACAAGTTTCTTGAAAAGCAAGATACATTGTTTTATAGTAAAAAAGATCCAAATTCCATTTTAATGTCTAATTTTCCTCCCCATATGTTTGGTCTTTGTAGATAGGCATAATTGACCCCGATTGCAGACTCATTGGGCTCCATTTGTATGATGGTCTGTTTAAGGTAGTTGTTCTTGATGTAATTTCTTCATTTTCTATGTATGTATGTATGTGTGTGTTTTTTTTCCCCGAATTTTGTGACTATTTAGCTTTTAAGTTCCAGTTCACCTCTTCAGTTTGTTATGCCATCGGAATACCCACACTTTTGTTTTTCTTCAGGTCATTCCATTTGATAACAAAGGACAACTCAAAGAAGCATTCAACATCAGGTAATTGTTACTTTAGGCGCACTATATACTGGGATTTAATTCTACAGTCATAGGTTTCTCACTTTCTCTCATCACATTTATTTATCAGAAAAACACACATTTTCTGCTCTTTCGCTTTTTATATTATGGATACTTCATTCCATCAGGACTAGAACGTTTCCTTCTTGGGATAGCCATAGTAATTGCTAAAATTCTCTGGACAATATACTATAAAGATAGCTTAGGTTTTTTCCAAATTGGCACAGACGTAGTATCATATTGATTCTGATGCACAATTACTTCAGCTTGAAAACAAGGAATTAACTATTTCGAGGAAAGCCTCCAAAAAGTTTCTAGAGATTGATTTAAAGATACACGGCATTCATAGTAACTGACTTGCTGTCTTCTTTCAATATGTATTTTAGGCTGGAAGAACTTCAAGTTCTGGATATCAAATTTTTATATGGTTGTCCAAAGCCTACAATTGTCGTTCTTTATCAGGTTGGGGTTCTTTTAAAACAATTTTGTTTTTGAATTTGTGAGAGCTGGCTCTGTTATTTAATGAGAATCAAAAATCATTAACAAGAATTATAAACACTTGTGGCTTGCTTTCAGGATAATAAAGATGCTCGCCATGTTAAAACGTATGAGGTTTCTTTGAAGGATAAAGACTTTGTTGAAGGCCCATGGTCTCAGAACAATCTTGATAACGGGGCTGATTTGCTAATTCCAGTTCCACCACCTTTTTGTGGTGTATTAATCATCGGCGAAGAAACAATTGTGTATTGTAGTGCTTCTGCTTTTAAAGCAATACCAATTAGACCTGTAAGTCAAAATGGACCCCCCCACCCACACACACACATTAAAAAAAGACTTGTTCCGGTATATATGTTTGAATGTTTCTAAGGGTTTATAAGTTGTCTTGGCTAATGAATTGTTGTTTGCTTCTCTTCCCATATTTATATTCTTATGCTTCTTTCTCTAGTCGTTATCCCACAATACATTTTTATACAAAAATGTTATTAATTGATGACCATTTGTCATATGCAAATGTAGTCTATTACTAGAGCCTATGGAAGGGTGGATGCGGATGGTTCCAGGTATTTACTTGGTGACCATAGTGGGCTCCTTCACTTGCTTGTCATAGCACACGAGAAAGAAAAGTGAGTTATGATTCTGTTTTTTCTTACACCCACACGTGTGTGTGTGTGTGTTGTTTAAGCCTACTTGATGTTATTGCTCATGGGTGTTCTAAAAGTTTGTTTTTTATATGGTTTCTAGAGTTACGGGACTCAAAATTGAGCTTCTAGGTGAAACATCTATCGCTTCAACTATATCATATCTTGATAATGCATTTGTATACGTCGGCTCAAGCTATGGAGATTCCCAGGTATTCACACCCTGTGTTTCTTGGTCTTGATGTATCTGTTTACTTGTTTAGACGATAGTACTGCTTTTAGATATGTAGATAAAGTGAACTGGGTTTAGGATGTAGACTGAGAGAACGCCTGCAGTATGCTGCACAGTCAGGGGTTGGAACATCAGTCTATGCTTTCCTTTTTTAATGCGATTTCTATATCTAAAAGTCAAATAATGTTAAAGAAGAATATTTAGTATTATTAAAAACTAGGAATCTAGGCATAGTTTTATAAGTGTGTTTTTCATAGGAATTTAAGGTATTAAACTCATATCCCTGCTAAAAACCAAGTTAAACATGATCATTCTTCCTGCATTTTAAACTAAATGTATGCATTTTTATGTGATATACTTCTGAAATGCGCAATGAAGAATGATTTGTTGTTTAAAGCATCCTCTTAGAATCTTAGATGATTTCCTGCAGTTTAATCGAACATGTATAACCTTGGTGTATGTTGTGGGCTCACAGGAAGAATGATCATGTTCAAGTTAAAGGACATTTCTCATGAGGTTTTTGTATGTATCTTACTTTTCCTAGTTGAAGTGGGACATTGCATGACATGAAGCAAATTAATTTAGTAGCTTGTACCATTAGATCTGATTAGAAGATTGTTGTCATGCAACATGTAAATATGCACTCTAATGTCATATCTTGGCTATACCACTATAGAATGTGTGTTTAAGTGTTTATAACGTTATATGTTGCAATGTTTTCACCTTTATGCTTAATCTGAGGTTAGCATGTTTTTAAAGTTTTACTCCACTGGCCATTGCAGCTTATCAAGTTAAATCTCCAGCCTGATGCAAAAGGTTCTTATGTGGAAGTGCTAGAAAGGTATGTCAACTTGGGCCCAATTGTTGACTTTTGCGTGGTTGACTTAGAGAGGCAAGGTCAAGGGCAGGTTGTGACTTGCTCAGGAGCATATAAAGATGGTTCACTTCGCATTGTTAGGAATGGGATCGGGATAAACGAGCAGGTAAAAACTTCCGTCTGTTTTTTTCTCCTTTTCCCCCTTTTTTGGGTATTAATTCCAAGTTTAATTACTTCTCTTCTTTACAAATTGCATTGTTAAGGCATCTGTGGAACTACAAGGTATCAAAGGAATGTGGTCCTTAAGATCAGCAACAGATGATTTGTATGACACATTCTTGGTTGTTAGCTTCATTAGCGAGACTCGTATATTGGCAATGAATTTAGAAGATGAACTAGAGGAAACTGAGATTGAGGGGTTTTGTTCTCAAGTACAGACTTTATTCTGTCATGATGCTGTGCATAATCAACTTGTTCAGGTATATACATGAGAATGTATAATCATCTTGTTTGCAGATATTCTGGATTTTTTTTCACTAAATCTTTTGTAAGCCAATAAGTGACATCTGATTAATATTCGTCTAAATATTTAGTTAACTTAAGGGCATTTTAAATCATGTTTCAGGTTACTTCAAGCTCAGTGAGACTGGTGAGTTCAATGTCAAGAGAGCTACGACACGAATGGCATGCACCTGCTGACTACTCTATTAATGTTGCCACTGCTAATGCTACTCAGGTATATCACCAGTTCACCACAATTCTTCATTAAATGCAACTAAGATTTTTGTCTCTATTGTTAAGTTTTTTTTTTGGTGACAGGTTCTATTGGCTACTAGAGGTGGCCATCTTGTTTACCTTGAGATTGGTGATGGAATTTTAGTAGAAAAAACTCATGCCCAATTGAACTATGATATATCATGTCTTGATATAAACCCCATTGGTGAAAATCCAAACTATAGTAACCTTGCTGCTGTTGGTATGTGGACCGATATTAGTGTCAGGATATTTTCACTCCCTGACCTCAAACTTGTAACCGAGGAACATTTAGGTGGTGAAATTATACCTCGTTCCGTTCTTCTTTGTGCATTCGAAGGGGTATGTATGATCGATTCTCCTTCACGTGTATTTAAGTTACATTTTCATTTCAGTGACATGTATAGAGTTTTTCACGTTTATTTTCAGATACCTTACTTGCTGTGTGCGCTTGGAGATGGTCATCTTTTGAACTTTTTACTGAACACGAGCACTGGCGAGTTAACCGATAGGAAAAAAGTGTCACTGGGGACCCAACCTATTACACTTCGAACATTTTCGTCAAAGAGTACCACACATGTCTTTGCAGCTTCTGATAGGCCAACAGTTATTTACAGCAGTAACAAGAAATTGCTTTACAGTAATGTAAACCTGAAAGAAGTCAGTCACATGTGCCCTTTTAATTCGGCTGCTTTTCCAGACAGGTTGACCATTTACACCCTTCAACTTTCATATACTAGTAAAGTATTTACTCCATTTATTCTAAACTTAATAACATTTTTTTGTGCGGACAGTCTTGCCATTGCTAAAGAAGGTGAGTTGACAATTGGCACAATTGATGATATTCAGAAGCTTCACATACGTTCAATCCCACTTGGTGAACATGCAAGGCGTATCTGCCATCAAGAACAGTCACGCACGTTTGCTATATGTAGTTTAAAGTACAATCAATCAAGCACGGAAGATTCTGAAATGCATTTCATCCGATTGTTAGATGACCAAACATTTGATTTCATATCCACTTACTCACTTGATCAATTTGAGTATGGTTGTTCAATACTCAATTGCTCTTTCTCTGATGATAATAATGCATATTACTGTGTTGGGACGGCTTATGTTATGCCAGAAGAGAATGAACCAACAAAGGTACGATGTTTTTAACAGTACTTTGTGCTTTGTAGACTTGTAGTTTTGATTTATATGTTATGATCTTATGCCATAATAATCTTGTTCCTTTTAATATGCTAAGTATCTTGGTTCTGAAATTTCAGTTTTAACTAAGAAAAATGACTTAAAACAGATATAGTGCAATGACAATTTGCCATTGCTTTGATTTGTTCGTTAATACTATCTTTTATTTAAAGGCTACAGTTGGGTATTAATTAGAGGTGGCAAAACGTCAAAATGGGCAGGTCGGGCAACAGACAACAGCTGTATTTGGTACGGGCTGGGTTTACCTGAAACACTTTCTGCCCAAATTTCTTTTATTTTTAAATTATGATTACAAAAGTTACATTATTTAAATAGTAGTATACTTTTCTTTAATTAAATGATTTAGGAGGTTTTTATGCATTGGACATACCTTAGTGAGAGTTTTTGCTTTTGATCCTTTGACATGTTTTATTTCATGTCATTCTTTAAATACTTCTTGGATAGTGATTAAACATAACCCAAGTCAGCCCATACCTTGTCCTTGCTATTTCTACCAAGTGAATCTTATGCTTCTTTTTCCTTGCCATTATTCAATTTTTATATGTTTTTTTAATTGATAAACAAATGCAGGGCCGCATTTTGGTTTTCATGGTTGAAGATGGTAAGCTACAGCTAGTAGCTGAAAAAGAAACTAAGGGTGCTGTTTATTCCTTGAATGCCTTTAATGGTAAACTCCTTGCTGCTATAAATCAAAAAATTCAGTTGTACAAATGGATGCTTCGTGATGATGGTACACGCGAATTGCAATCTGAATGTGGACATCATGGGCACATTCTTGCTCTCTATGTTCAAACTCGTGGGGATTTCATCGTTGTTGGTGATTTGATGAAATCAATTTCACTATTGATATATAAGGTACACAACCCATATTATACTTCATTACCAGCATTCTTCTATTTAATGTATTTGTTCAGAGGTGACAAGATGGAGAAGTTGGATGGGCTGTGTTTGAGGTCAAAAGAGGTCATTCTCACTATTGGTTGAAAGGAGCTGGGTTTAGCTGACCTGCAAATACTTTTTACTATTTTTTAAATGGTTACAAAGGCTATTACAATAATATTACAAGTTATTCACTTAGACGATATAGGATGTTGTATGAATGATATGTGGGCGACTTTCAACTAGTTGAGCCTTTCGACCAATTAGACCTACTCTTTGACCCGTTTGAGATTTAACACAGCCCAACCTCTACCCAATTATCTGTAAGCGGATCAAAATCGCACCTCTACAACTTATGTACCTTCTTTTCTTTATTTTCTACTTCTAGCATGAGGAAGGTGCCATAGAGGAACGAGCCCGTGATTACAACGCCAATTGGATGTCAGCAGTAGAGATTCTTGATGATGACATTTACCTCGGAGCTGAGAACAACTTTAACCTTTTCACAGTCCGTAAGAACAGTGAAGGGGCCACAGATGAAGAACGAGGTCGTTTAGAGGTTGTTGGTGAATACCACCTTGGTGAATTCGTGAACCGTTTCAGGCATGGTTCACTTGTAATGCGGTTGCCCGATTCTGATGTTGGCCAAATCCCAACCATAATTTTCGGGACGGTCAATGGGGTTATTGGTGTCATTGCTTCACTTCCGCAAGACCAGTACATTTTCATGGAGAAACTTCAAACAAATTTGAGAAAAGTTATAAAAGGGGTCGGGGGTTTGAGCCATGAGCAGTGGAGATCATTTTACAATGAGAAGAAAACCGTTGAGTCGAGAAATTTCTTGGATGGCGACTTAATCGAGTCGTTTCTTGATCTTGGAAGGAGCAGAATGGAAGAGATATCAAGAACTATGAATGTTTCTGTGGAGGAACTTATGAAGAGGGTAGAAGAGTTAACAAGGTTGCATTAAGTTTAAGATTCTTCTACTTTCTTAAGAAACTTTGACAACGAGAGTTTGTATTTTGTTATGTCAGTTTGTATTATCTACTCAATGTTGCATAAGGAAAAAAGAAAATCATTTGGGTGTGAATTTCGCCTTTGCGTTTTACTTCTTATTTTCTTTGATTTTCATAGTATGTGCTATTTATTTGTTTGTATACAAGAAAGAAGAGTATGGGTTTAAGTTGCCAAAAATAGTTTTCTAGAACAAGTGAATACGGGCTGGATTGAATTGGTGTTGGTATTTTTCTCCAGCCCTCTTGAGTTTGGAAAAAAGGGAAAGGGTTGGGGTTGGATTTCGCATCTCTTGACACCAATTCGTTTAATTATTTGTATCAGGATATGTGAGATGAATCCGTATATGTTAACACACTACATAATATGTACAATCTGTTTAAATAAATAGGCTTGTGGGTTGGTGGGTCATAAACGGGATGATGGGTGGGTGATGATCGATATTGTTGAATGTTGATAGTTGATGGATTGATGGTTCGATAATGTCGAAAGGAAGACTGCCTCAGTGGTGGATTGAAGGTCGAATGTCGATAATCTCTCAATGGTGATGGTTGATTGAAAGTTGGCGGTGTCTTTGATGGTCTCAAAAGGTGAAGGAATAAAAGGGAAACAGTGGCTTTGTTTCTGATTAAGGTTACGCGGACTAAAGATCGAGGGACCCAATAGATAAATAGAAAAAATGAAAACTAGATGAGTAAATATAAAATTATACGGGTTGACCAACCCAAACACGACACGTCTGTTTATATGAGTTGGCGAGTCAACCCGAACATGACTCGAACCTGTTTAGGCTCGACCGAAACCCGTTTATTTACATGTCGGGTTTGTGTCATGTCGATAATTAATTAATTACCACCCCTACCTAAAATTGTCCTTGGTTCTTCGATCCTGCAACGGACTCTACTTTCTCTCTCTCTCATATACAACAATTTTTTAATATAAAAAGTTGAAAAAGGGTATATTTAGAGATGAAATTAAGAAGATTAAAGAAAGATGACAAAGGAGAGGAGAGTGGTATGACAAAAATGGAAACGGTGGATGATGCGAATAGTGTATACTCGATAGTCTTAATGAGTTTTACAAATAATCAATCCTAATCGTGTTTTAATATTACATTGATGCACTAATTTTGAAAGAAAACAACTATTCATCCTGTTTGCGGTTTGGGTGGTTCTCCGTACGTGCATTTAAACCAAACTAGCATGATAGTCGCGCAATACGGCGACAACGAATAATTTCTACTCATTAACATGTCCGTTTTCAAGACGTAAGAAGTATGATATTCATGTAATACGGTGACAGCGAAGAATTTTTGCTTGGTGACATGTCTATTTTCTTTATTTTTTTTCATTTCCTTTACTTTTTTGTTCTCCATAATTAAAAAAAAGGGTATGAAAATATTTTTTAATAATTAAGTTAATTTGTATTGACTTTGACTTTCAAAAATAATGTATTGACTTTGATTTTCTTAAATATGTAAAGTTTAGTTATTAAAACGGAATATAGGAATCTTATTAATTATATCTAATGGTTACTTAATTTAGTTTATATGAGGGGTAATTTAGTCATTTCAAAACACTTAAAATTTAAGAATTTAAGCAAAAAACCTAAATGCTTTATAATATAGTATAGATAACCAATTTCAGAATTTTGCCCATTTGAAATAAACCAATTCCGCAGGTTTTAAGACCGTCTATAATTATAACATGTATGATTGACAGCTACTAAACAATACTAGGTATAACATGCATGACTTACTTTCACATCACAATCATTATCATTACTGTACCAACATAATATTAATTTAGATTAATATGATTAGTTGAGAAAAAATTAAAAAAGAAAAAGAGAGACGAGCTACGAAGCTTGTCACCGTGGTTACGAGCCTCACAATAACGAGCCTTTAAAGCACAACCCCTAGTCAAATGAAGAGCGGATGACACGAGAACAAACTCGTCGTGGTGGCTCGTGACGAGCCACTACAAGTGGTCTATGTATAATTTACCCATCGCCTATGTTTGTGGTTTCTTCTTCTTCTTCGATTCTAGTGATCATACAACTATTAGTTAAGTGTTTATAAGTTTTGTTTTACATATATACCTTTACATGTGGGATCTATGATATGGAGATCCAATACCAACGGAATAAGTAACCGGTTAACTTCACCATCTCCGGCCACCGGAACCACCTTTCCGAAAACCCTTTCACAGGGGACACATTTGTCGGTTGTCTTGGGCAAGGATGATAGAGAGGAGGCGTTTGTCGATGAATTTACATGCAAAGTAGTCGTCAAAGATGGTGGAGTAACAGCGATAGACAATTTGGAGAAGTTGCATGCACCAGAACAAAATTTTAGGTGTAGAACCATTTGATATTACATTATTTCGATAAATTTCGTAAGGAAGGCTAAATTAAATGTTGCACCGATGTAAAACCATTCTAATGCAGTAAAACACCTTGAGTACTCAATGTCTGCACTTACAGCAGACATCGATAGCCAACGTTAGTATTGTAATTCCTGCTGAAAACATTCTCACAATAACTCATGCTTCTGGAAAAGAAATTCTACGGACTTGAAGATAAATGTAACTTATTTATTCTTTTAAAAATATGTCGTTCTAATTTTTAGGCATATAATTCTAAGAGTTTATGAGATTCCGTTAAAAGGTTTTATCAACAATACTACATTTTCTTTATGTTTGTGGGTTTGTCTTGTATTATAAGATAAAATAAAAGGTAAGATTTGGGTTTCAATTATCGCAATAATAACAAGGGCACTCTATATGATTATAGCTTTTAGATGTATACTGTTTTTCAAATATGGCGCATCTAGTGTGTGGTAAACTTGGATCCTAAGCTACTATGGAAAATGGCAAACATAATTGATTAATTGACATGAGGTTCAAATTGACATTCCCATTTTTAATAGAAACAAGAGTTTATATATTTTTTTTGGCTCATAATTCTTTTTTACATGGAGAAATGTATAACTCAATAGAGATTTTAATAATTGAAAGAAACAATTAAAACTAAGGAAAAGATCTTTGCTATTTTACTTATAAACTATTTAAACTACTAAACTATAAAACGACATAAATATCTTTTCATTTAAATAGTTTGTTGAATGCAACAATATATATA